>VDFB02377489.1:0-17870 GCA_007258455.2 Sequoia sempervirens
TATTTGCACCCCCATGAACATGTATGCAATTGGCATTACTGCACCAGGGCTGAAACCCAAAATTTGACATAGTGAATAGAAAGTAGCCAAGAAAGGCTTTCCAAAACAATTCAATCTGAAGGGTTCCTGGTCACTAGGGTTGATGTAAAATTGTGAATCCCCTGCCTTAACCAGATGAGGTGGAAGCAGCTTAACCCTAACAAGAGATTTTAATTTTATATACTCCTTCTTCATTTCTTTAAGATTAATAGGAACCAAGTCATCACTTGGCTCACTCAAATCAAAATTCTGTTGGATAATATCTCTGTTAATTTCCAATAGAACCCCTCCATCATTATCTCTGATTACCCGTGTGATAGGGTCATATCTTATGGCCACTGCTCTAAGTAAGTCCACATAAGGGAACACATTTAGAACAACCAGCTTTCCCATGTCGTACCTCCATCAATTTAGAAAAGGATGAGGAAAATTTCTCTGTCCATACCATAATCTGAACATTTGTAAGCCTGTGAGTGGAACCCTAGCATCAACAATATTGGAATTAGTACACACCAACCCCTCCCCTAGGATTTTCCCTCGCAACAACACCAAACCTTTCCTTCTATCATTTGTTGATAATAGAAATTGATCTAGGAAATCATCATACAAGTTTCTTTTCAAATACTCAATGTGGCCAGAGTGCTACTTGTTTGGTGCCATTTTAGACAAACTAGGGCCTCACTACAATGTTACACTTGAAGTGGCTATGACTAAGCAGAGATAGGAAATTACAGAGTAAAAATATTGCAATTCCTCACAATTTATGATTAAACAATAGCCCTAACAAAAGATTTTAATGAACTTAGTGACAAGCATAGCAGACCCCCCCGCTTTCCCAAATTTAGATGCAGAATGACTGGAAAACAGAGAAAATTAACTCACAACTTTTTTCGCACAAACTCCAATTTCTGGCAGTAGCTGCTCGCAATTTCACTTTTGGCTCTGAAACTATTTTCACGAAATACTTGGATGCTTTGTGATACAAATGAGATGAGTAAACTAATTTTATGTCAATCAAATTCTACCAGTGGATGTCTCATCCGCCATTAAAGCTCACTCGTAGGCCGCACGAATGGCTCCAACCATAATTTTTTACATATTTAAATTTGAGCCATTGATCCTTCAGTTTGATCAAATCATCGATGGCCATCTTCAAAACAGGATGACATAATCACCAACACGGCAATAAAGGGGCTCACTATGTCATACGCCATGAAGGAATGCCATGTGGGGGTTGCCCGCGATATCGCAATCCTTTGATTTATCGTCGCGGGATGGCGGGCACCGTCGATCTTTTTACCATAAAGCCTTCTCCTTCAAAAATGGTCGTCGTCCTTTCCTTTAACTGTCGAGCAGCTTTTCCCTTAAAATCATAACATCTACGTTGAAATAAAACACGTGCATCTTACAAGCGCATTAGTAATCTGCCCCATAATACATTTAAAACTGGCGAATGCTTTCTTCACTCCTTAGGCTTCATTGCATGAGACACGTGGCAGGCACCTGCGACATTGGGATCCCAAAATTCCTAATCGCGGGATGGCAGGCACCATCAATCTTGAAGAGACAACTCATCAATGGTCACGCAGATTTCATCCTTTATGAAGGGCACGTGGCACTCGCCCGTGATATCGCGATCCCTATAATTGCTGATCGTGGGATAGCGGGCACCATTGATCTCGTTCCTTTAACACAGTCGCTAGCCATGTCGTTAACCTTTGAGTAGCTTTTTCAGTGAGATTATAACATATCCATGGATTTAGAACATGTGCATCTTGAGAACACTTTAGTAATCCGCCCCTTAATACATTTAAAGTCGGCTAGTGTTTCCTTTACTCTTTAGGCTTCATCGGATGAGACACGTGGCACCCACCCATGATTTTGCAATCAACCCAAGCACCATCACGAGATGGCGGGGAACAGCTCAAATCAAATAGTAGTTGGTCAACGATAGCTCAAATTTGATCCCCCAGATAGGACACATGGCACCCACCCGTGATTTCATGATCCTTGAATTCCTAATCACGAGATGGCGGGCACCGTTGATGTCTGTAGGAAATAGATCAACGACAAAACTAAATCAACCCTTGAGCTCCCCTAGATAGGACACGTGGCGCCCACCTGTGATTTCACAATCCTTGAATTCCTAATCACGGGATGGCAGGCACTGTTGATATCTGCAGGAAATAGATCAACATAAACACTAAATCAACCCTTGAGCTCCCCAGATAGGACACGTGGCGCCTACCTGTGATTTTGCGATCCTTGAATTCCTGATCACAGGATGGCGGGCACCGTTGATATCTGCAGGAAATAGATTAACGGCAGCACTAAATCAACCTTTGCAAAATAAAACATTCATTAAAAGGAGAAGTAGGCATTACTAGGCAGACGACAAATAAAATAAGAGCTTCAGGGCAGCGAAGTTCCTACCAAAATTTTATTAAATAGTTATGTTTTAAGAAGTTAGAAATGAAATTATTGATGAGGTGGGACTCTTGTGTAAGAAGAACAAATGATTAAGTTAAGGATTGTATTTGTTGTTATAACTTTAGTTCTAATATATTAAATTATATTTTAGATGGTATATATGTTACATGTCACGCCCCGCCGTGCGAACCCCAAAGGAACTAATAACCACGGAACAATTTTTTTTTTTAAAGAATATAATAGCATACTTAAGTATTATAACATAACAATATATTATGAGGCACAACTAGTTCCAATGGGGTACACGAAGTGACATGACTACACTAACCCATAACCACAATAATAAGATAACAATAATTAAACAGTAACATAAATCTACTCATTCTCCTTTCATCATTTAAAATATCTATTATACAATAACCATATAAATACCATATGCACATATGACAACGAAAGATACTATAAGAATATGAGCATTTATATAACTATATAAATAACACAACTTAACACAACTATTACAAATGATCGTTCTTAAATAAATACATGGCCTGAATATACATTACATCCACAATGATAGTAAAATACAATTGACTAAAGATACATCTCAACAACCATATATATATACAATTTACAACAAGGTCATCCCAACACATGTGGGAGACAATACAATAATGAATACATCACATCTGAAGTATAACATACATCTGGTATAATGAAATACTGGATCATCAACATCTGCCAAAACCTGCAATAAAAGATACATCTGCAACAAAAAGAGGAAACCCAATGGGGTGCGAAGCACGTTCCACCCAACCACCCCTATGTTGAGAGTAGACAAGGAAGGGTCCCCGACCAAGCACACCTAACAATAACAAGGACTAACTCCAAATAGACAACTTAACATCAAGCCCACTTAGAACTCAACAATGACAAATCCACAGGCACAACAACAATCCACTTCAGAACATAACAACAAGTCATAATCATGACACCAATGAGACTCAAGACATAATATCAAAGACTACTTCCAACAATAACCAAAGACAAATCAATAAATCACTTAACCACAACAGACACAATATCACTTAACATGACAATCACAACATCACTTAACACGAGGTTACAATGCTTCCAGAGAACAAAGATCATGAACATCGCACAATAACTAATCAACTGTCGACATAGGAAGAGTGTCATGCATAAATTGCCATGAGTTACCCTGGCTCAACCTTCCTAGGCTACTGGACCCCCATCCTGGGTTACCCTAGCTTGCCTCTACTGGCTGCCGGACCCTCACGCAAAACTATGTGTCCCATCTCATCTTGAGCCTTACCATTCACTTGCTTCACGAGAGAGATATTCTTTATCTTTATTAGTGTGAAAGATCCCCATTAATTTTTTTTAGATTATCACTTAATTAAACTCTAGGTAGGTTACCCTAGCACCCCTTTGTGTCCCGGACCCCCACAAAGAGCCACTCTCCTATCGACAACACAACAAAGTACAATACCACAATAGGTAACTAGAAAACATAATCTCTCCAATCCAAGGAGGAAACAAAACAAGAAAACTCACTCCAAACACTGGAGGAAACCAATACGAATACACACTCCTTCCAAATGAGGTACAAATCTCATTACCCACTCCTATTTCCTAGGAGGCACAAATCCCCGTTCGTGGAAACCGGGTACAACATCATAGTACAATACATCAAGGCGATTCACAAACTGAACCTCTACACAAAACATCCCACTCTAGAGAACTTCTCTGGAAGACTTACATAGACCCATAATCCCCTTTGCCCGACATGGAGAATAAAAGAAACATGACAGAAAAACATTCCAGGCAACTCAATCATTTACTCTAACTTTCACAATTAACTTCCCTAATCAAAGCGTTTCAAATAAATAAGGTCATCTGAATAAAATAATCAACCCTTACTCTATGTTTAACAACAACTTGAGAATATACAGCTCAAATCAAAACATTTCGTTTATTTCCAATTTTCTCGATTACATTATCACATTGTAATATATGAATAAAAACAATATATAATTATCCCCTCTCTCAACATATAAAATCCATATATATACATACAATCAAAATAGATACACCAATTTATATTTATAAAATCTATCATAAAAATTATTCTAATTCCACACACATCTATATAAAATAAATATACTACAAATAAAGCCTTTTTATAAAAATGATTTTACCAAAAGTATATTACAAAATTCATTAAATATCATTTAGAGAATTAATAAATATATTAATTAATTATATAAAATTTTATTATCCATCGTATTTGAATTAAATAAAAATTAAATTAAAAAAAAACCATTTTTCTTAAAACAAATTTAAACTAAGTCCCATTTGAATATTATAAAAATAAAAATTGAATTAAAAACTCAATAACTATATTTATATATATATATTAAATAATATATAATATATATATATAATATATATATATATATATATTTATATAAACTAAATATTAATAAAAATCAAATTATAAAATTTATTTAAAAAAAATTGAATTCGAATTACATTGCATTAAATTTACAAACTTTAAATAAAATACGAAATTTTAAAAACATAAAATGAACTTTTTGTTTTATATTATAAAAAAAAAACGTATTAAATAATAAATATAAAAGGGACAAAGTCCCGGCACTGCACACAGCCCACAGTACATAGTACTATGGGTAGTGGGGGTACGCAGCCCCCACTTGCTGTGCCCAGCAGCCTCGGCTGCTGTGCGCAGCCTGTGGTGGCTGTGTACAGCCACCACTTGGGGCCCGTGGACAGTACGGCCACGGCTGGCCGTCCACTCCCCACAAAAGAAAATTATTTATTTATTTATTTTTTAAATTTAAATTTTCTTTTATATATATAATTTTTTTAAAAACTATAATTTTTATTATATTCTCTGGTACGAAATACGAAATGTATTCGTACGAAACAGAATGAAAATTTCAAATAAAATTAAGGCCCAGACTACATTTAAATTATATTTTATTAATACCCAAATCGTACGAAATCATAGAAGGAACTATTAAAATAACATTCATTTTAAATATAGTTTATTCAACCCTCACAATCAAATCAGCAATATGGAAGTAAGTATATATAATTTTATTTTTATTTTTATTTATTTATTTTAAAATGAACAGAGTATATATATTTATATAATACATCCATCAGAAGATTCAAAAATAAATAAAATAAACAAATTGTTTTCTTACATAGATCTAGGTATCCAAATGTATCCAAATTCAAATGATCATAAAATAAAATTTTCTTTTGAAAGTAATTCCAATACAATATCAAATTGATTTTTCTTTCACAAATCCAAAATAAGTTTGAACATACACGTTTTAACTAATAAAAGAATTTTCTTTTCAATAATTTCATAATTAAATTATACTGAAGAATTTAAAACAAGGTTTTCACTACAGAGAAATACAAACATTTATAACAGACAAAACCCAATCAAGGAAACTTTTTTTTTTTTTTTAAACACAAGGAGAAATTAATCTTTCAACATGGCAGTCAAACTTTATTACAGAAGAATAAATCGTAAAAGAAATAATGAACTTGAAAGGAACCTGAAATCCTTTGTTTGATGAAGAATCCTTTCTGAGTCCTCTTCTTGACTTTCTGCCTTCAACTCTTTTCTCAATCTCTGGTTTTCAACGTTCTTCTGAACAATCTTTTCTTTTCAAACTCACAATAATTTTACCCAGACAAACCTCAAAACTAAAAACTATCTTTCTTATTTTTCCTTTCTAGAGCCCAAAAACCACAGAGCAAAAACTTGTGTGAATGAATCATTCCCTCATAAAAATAATAAATCACTAATTAAAATCAATAAATCTTTTTCCGCTTTCTTTTCCAAAAAGCCTCTTTTCTTATTGGTCCTTTTCCCAGCTTTTAAAAGCATAACTTATCCTCAATTTTAATTAAAATAATTTATTTAATTCAGATATTATCTTCACATGATTTTCTAATTAAATATTAATAAAAATATAATATTTAATTATCCTCATCAATATTCATTTAATTTAATTATTATCAACAATATTAATTTAAAATAATTATTTACTCTTTTAATAAATTAAATCACTTTTTAATTTATAATATATTTAAATCTAACATTCTAATAACTCACAATTAATTCAAAACAACTAGACATCTTTAATCAATTATCTTATAAAATAAGATGAATTAATTACACTCTAACCATAAATTAAATAAAACTCAACAATTAACTACACAATGACAAGGACAAAACTTAGTCATAACACAACGATTCACAACAGACAACGGACTTGGGACGGGGACACTTCCAAACTTACTCCATTTTTCAACATTTTTACCCATCGGGTTAATTTATTGCTCGCCCTGTCCTGCCGAAGCAGGTGGAATCGAGACTTATTCCTGCAATACTGCATCCAAATAAACGTCAAGTAGCACATGTATATATACTCAAACATCCTATCATGAGAAGGAATTGCAGTGTAGCAGGGCACTCGTGAATGAGTGATGCTACAGTGTCCTCTCACCTAATCTATTCTAACAATTATAATATCAATGACAAGCTAACATTTCTAACCAAATTGATCATAAGATAACATGATACTTAACTACTGCATTATAACTAGTTATTAAACAATTGTATTATAAAATAATACTAAATTAAATAACATCGCCATAGAATCATCACATTGACATATAAACATTAATGACAAATCATTTAAATAAACAAATAATCCAAACAACACACAGAGTATCATAAATCATACTAATAATGTCATATCAAACGTTCATGTCCACTAAAGGGATAACAACATCATCAAACTACAACCAACCAAATCAAACCTTAATAGTATCATCATAGTATCAGCGTATCAAGTTAACACAAAGAAATTAATAAGTCTAAATAGTATGAGGGGTATTACATTACATATATATTGTATATATATTATAATATTATAATGATGTTAAATTTATATATTAGATATTATATATGTTACATATGTATTATATAGTGTATATATTATAATATGTTGTTAAATTAATAATATAATATATTATTTATTTGAATTTGTTATTAGATTATTTTATATATTTGAATTTAATAGAATGGAAAATATAAAAATAGACAAGCTAAGTTAAATGATTTATATTGGTAACATAGGAGACAAAAATTAGAGAAAATGTTATTTAAAATTATAAAAAATAAAACAATATGCTACTTATAACACTATTTTTTCTTGAAGTGACTATTTAAATTTCAAATAAAAACATAAATATTAAAATATATAACATAAATTTTAATTTATTTTAAAATATAAAAATCTAATTAAAATGTGGTAATTTTTTTTTTAGAGTTTAGACTTAGATTTCTATTTTCCCTATTTTTATTATTTTGATCTTGCATGCTTACATTAACATAATTCATTGATACAAAAATTATAGGAGAGATAATATTTTTTTATTTTGATTAATCAAAAAAGGTAAGTATTAAAGATTGAATAAATTAAAAATCATAATGAAAGATTGATTCAAGAAGAAAATTATTAAAATTAAAATTATTTATATTAATAATTAAAATATAAGATAATAAAAAAATTAAAGGAGTTGAGAATTTTTAAACTTAATTATTATAGTGGATGTTTTAAACAATTATTCTTTTGGAAATATCAAAACTAAGAATGAAACCAACATAAAATTTTAATAAAATATATTTCAATAAAATGATGTGTACACTAAGTTAAAGCATTTATATTGCTAGTCAAATGGTATGTAGGGAAAATGAAAACTAAGAGATAAAAATATTTAACAAATAAAAATATATACTATCTATAGCAACAATTTTTTGGGGGCTAGAAATTTATAAATTATAGGTTGAATGGTAAGACTAACAATTTTTGTTGTGGTTTGTATTTTTCTTCTATGCTTTGTTTGTGCAAGGCTGTTGCCCATCTGTCTTTCACTCTCTTTGTTTATGCTTGTGTTTCTCCTTTTAGTTGTTTAGTTGTTTTGTGGGTTGAAGTGTCTATGCTTTTTCTAAACAAAACCATTTAAAATTAAATTATATCAGTAGTCAAATGCTATGCAAAAAATAAATAAATAAATAAAATAAAAGTCTTACTTTGTAAAATTGGAAAACCTAATTATTATAATGATGAGTTTATTTATATTAAAAGAAAGGTAAAGATCACATGAATTATTCACACTTAAAAAATTGGAAAACATCCTACTTATAGCAACACATTTTTTTCACTTATTAAATAGTGACTATTAAAATTCTTAATAAAATAAATAAATATTATAGTATAGCATAATAGCTCAAATTCTAATTAATTTAAAAATATCAAAATATAATTAAAAGAATAAAAATAATTACCACTATATACCACTAACCTAAAATAATGAAAAAAGAGATAAAAGTCTTTGTAAAATTGGAAAGTCATTCAGTCAAACTGCATCTTATAGAAACTAAAAATATATACCTTTACTTGGTAAAATTGAAAAACCTAATTATTATATTAGCACATTTTTTATGTATTAAGAATGTAGAAATTATTATTTAAAAAAATATTATTTATTAAAAATTTAACTCTTTTTAATTAAAACAATGAAAAGAATAGTCAATTTATAACACTAATCTAAAAGAATGTAAAAAAAAATCTAAATTATATATAAAATAAATATTTCAAAATATAAAATATAAGTATAAATTTAATGAATAGGTTGAATGATAAGATTAGCCATAACATCTAAAATTTAAGGAAGTTATTAAAAAAGACTAAAATTTAAATATAAATTTGTTGATTAAACTATAATCTTCTTAAAAATTAAAAATATTAATATCAATATAATTTAACTATTTTAATTTAAAAATATTTTAAATTAATATGAAGTATGATTTGTTGTTACAATATATATAAGATTAATAGATGAATATTAAGTATGATTTGTTACAATGTAGGATTATACAAGTGATAAGATTAATAGATAAATACTAAGTATGATTTGTTACTATGCAGGATTACCCACCATTCCATAATAATCGTTAATGAAAGTAATGGAAGTGCCAAAATCGCTTATATCGGGTGAAAATTGTGTACCAATTAGATTCAAGAGAATTGATTTTTGAAATATATTTTGTTATATAATTCACATCTATACATTGATAATAGATTGAAAAAAATTCAAATAGAAAAATTATTCAAGTTCTCATTGGTTAAAGTGAGAGTTATTAATAACTAGTTAAATTCTGGTGGTGCCTATAGTTCCCTCAGGAACTAAAAATTATATTTATAGAAGAAAAATAAAATAAATCTACTTTTTGTTTTATAATTTCACTTTTAACTTTTAAATGTATGTTCACTCATTAAGTTGTATTTTTTTTTACAATCAGATTTTTATTTTAGATATTTGTTTATAAAATATAAAGATGCATTAAAAATATATTAGAAATATTTTTCTTTATATTATATAGCATTCATAACATTAAATTAACATAGAATAATTTCACAATATCACTAAACCAATCAACAAAAATTAATCATTACTATGCAACATTATTTTCATCAAACTAACAAATAAACATTGAAAACAAATTTATTTTTTACATATTATAACATTCATAACTTAAACCTTTTATACACAATATCAAGTTAATTATAAAACTTTTATAAAATTATTTATAAAGCAGCAGAATTTTTTAACAATTTAATAAAATATAATTTAATAATTAAGAAAAATTAAATAAGAATTATAGATAAATTTATAGAAATATTGATTGCTTATCGAGGAAAATCAATTATAAATTTACTTATTATTGATAAGTTACTTATAATCTATTTTAACCATCAAGAAAAATTAATCATTAGTGATTTACTAACATTATTATACATCTTTTAAACAAATAAACATTGAAAACACATTTATTTTTTAGTTCCACCTTAAAGGAACTATAGAAACCCCTGAACAAATTATTAATGCTTTGATTTTAATAGTAAGAACTCAACTTTTTACGTTTTGACAAATATTTGTATATAGTTAAAGTAAAATATGCAAGATTTTTAACTTTTCAAATTAAAAATTAATTTTTCCTCAATTTTTTTGGCTACAAAACATTGAGAAGGCTGATAAGAGGATTTTAAGGGGCTTAAACTTTTTATCGCAACTTTTCAAGGTTTTTTTGCCACAAAGACCATAATCAAATTTTTTTATTTTTTTTCACTTGTAATTAATCTATTTCGTTATTTTGAATCTTTTTAGTTCCTGCCAGGGAACTATAGGCACCACCAAATCTTAACTAGTTATTAATAATTCTCTTTTTAACCAATGAGAGCTGAAGCATTTTTTCTATTTGATTTGTTTTTATCTATTATCAATGTATACATGCCAATTATATAACAAAACATATTTCAAAATTCAATTCTCTTCAATCTAATTGGTAGACAAATTTCACTCGATATAAGCGATTAATGCACTTCCATTACTTCTATTATTTCCATTTCAGAATCTTAACTAATTTTTAGGAGTTTTTTTAAACTTGGGTTGTTTATTTCCAATAATTCAATGAGGTAAACCATACTAACTATTTTGAAAATTAAATTACACTATAATGATAAATTACTTTTTATTAAATTACTTTTCATTAAATTACTTACTAATTACCCCTCACATTGGGTACGTAACATTTATGTAACGCCCGTCGTGCAAACCCTAGAGAACACACACATAATGCGAATAATTTTTTTTTTTTAAAATAATAAAAGTAACATGTAACAACATTAAACCATAAACACATAGCATAACACATAACATTAAAACACATGGTTCCCTGGGGCACGCGAGGTTACATTGCAACCACAAAACAATATAAAGATAATGAAACTAACATAACCATTTGATCTATGAAAACCATAAACAATGATACAACTGATAGTCATGATGCGAGTATGACAACATCGCACAATTACATCCATGGTAAATCTTTTAACAAGATCCAAATCAAACCTAACTATTACATTATTGAAATAATATTACATTACAATTTTCTTTGATACATGAATTACATTGAATTTCCCAACGTGGGGATTGATACAAGAATAATGAACATGAAGTACAACTGAACACTGGAACATCTGCACTGCGGAAAGCTGAGATGACAAGACGCTAATGGGGAACCCAACGGGTGCGGAGCACGTTCCACCCAACCATGTGAATTACGAAGTAACTCACCCCCCGTGCTCAGAGGTGACGAGGAAGTGAACCCGACCATGAATGTCAAACCGACTCAACAACATGATACAGAACAAGTACAACTCAAATATGCAATGCACAACCATCGACGTACTCAAATCACATAACAAGTTAAAACAAGAACTCATCATGATAACATGAAGTAATATCACTTAACAACCACGAATCAAATTCACAAGAATTCAAAGAAACATCACAAAGAGATAACATCCAGAAGAACCGAACCAACACCCAAAATACATTTCCAAATAAATCAGAACCAATAAAAAGAATACGATTCCATAACAACTCTGAATCAACCATTCAATACACCATTCCAATAGGAAACAAGAACAAGTCAGACGGGTGTCAAGTAGGGAGGGTCATCACATAACTCTCATGGGATCCCCTGGCTCTTCCTCCAACTGAGGCGCCGGCACCCACCTATGGATTCCCTAGCCCTCAAATCAGAACAACATAAAAATACAAAATCTAGAGGCAACAAGAACAACACGAACAACAAGGATGTCTAGTGGAGAGTGTCATCGCATAGCTCTCATGGGATCCCCTGGCACTTCCTCCTAACCGAGGCGACGGCACCCATCTATGGATCACCTGGCCCTTCCTCCTACTGAGGCGCCGACACCATAGGGTAGCTAATGCGGAGCCGATAATCTCTCATAAAGATGAGATTATGACTTTGCCAACCACGGCCTACTCAGTCTATCACTAGTCTATGGTAGCCCTAATGCATAGATGAGGAATCCAACTTTTCTTTATCTTGTATGTTTTACTACCCATCCCCCTAAAATCTATTTTTAAGTTATCACTTGTTTAACTACTCTTGCGTGGGTTCCCCTGGCACTTCCTCTTACCCGAGGCACCGGCGCCCACGAAGAGCCACTCTCCCTATGACCCTTAACATATCTCAAAAACAGGCAAGGGTTGAACTAAAAATAAAAGCATATTACCACAACATGAACACGCGAGGCATGAACCCTCTCGCAACAATTCATAACCAAAGTTTAACCAACCGTTCAACCCTTCCTAACGTAAGACAATAACGCTCAAAAGCATAAACAAGAGAAGAATAACACTCTAAAACAACAAGCCTCTGGAACCAGGGTTAAAATACGATGGGGTTCCCACGGTCAACACAAAGCGATAAAGAAGAAAATATGACATAACAGGAAAATTCACATCACAAATTACAAGGTTGCACCAGAAGTTGGTTTACCATTCTCAGATTAAATAACTCGATACGATGGTCTTAATAAAACCCACAAACACGACTAAAACCATGTCTAACATATTAGTTAAATCAAAACAACAATGTAAACGGTACCCAATTTTTAAGATATATAAAAATTATTTATCTAATAAGAAAATTGATCATTTAAATTAAATACAAAATTACATTATTAAAACATAATTAATTAATATTAAAATTTCGTAATCCTAATTCCATTTTAAAATAAATAATATTAACAAATCATAATCTCACTTTTAATAAATTACATAACTATTATTACTATTTTAAAAAAATATATTAAAACTCTTCACCACTCTTATATATATATATATATATATATATATATATATATATATATATATATATATATATATATATATATATATATATATATATATATATATATATATAATTATATAATTATATATATATATATAATTATAGATATATATTATATATTTATAATAAAATAAAAACATATAAAAATAAATTAATAAAAACAAAATTTAAAAAAAACCTATGCAAAATTTCTGCCGACTGGCCGACAGCCATACGGCACGCAGCAGCCTTAATGACTGCTGCGCAGCAGTCAAAGGGGTACTGCCTCGGCAGTGGGGAAGGCACGGCCTTGGCCGTCCTTTCCCCGAAACCCCAAACAAAACATTTAAATAAATACAAGTTTTTTTAAAACAAACAAAAACTTTGGTACTAAGAAAATTTCGACATAAACAAAACTAAAATACATGAGTATGTAATACGTTTTTTTTTTTTCCAGAACGATTTTAAAAGCTCGTGCTACAGTCGTACGGAATGGCCGACGCACGATTAAGTTAACAAAATAAATCAACTAAAAATATATAGTGTGACAGTCGTATGGCACGGCCGACGAAAGTTTCAATTCCCGATTTCTAAAAAATAAAATAAATACTTTCAAACAAACAAAGTTTTCAATAAAAAACTTTTAAACATCCGATTTCAATTAATATTTTTATTTTATAAAATACTGTCAATGAAAACGTAAACTCATAAATTCGTTTATTTTTATTTCGATTTAACAGTTGAACATGGAAAATGTGTATTTAAATTTATTGATATAAATTGATATAAACAAATAAATATAAATATAAATATATATATATATATAATATATTATATATATATATAGATATAATTATTTAAATTTACTGAAGAAAAGTACAGAGATTAAAATAGAGGGAACAACATAAAATAAAGAGCAGAGAACCCTCATATAAAATAACATTATATATTTCTAAACCCTCAGATGCAATTTTTTTTTTTATATTTTTATAAGAAAATCATTTGTCTTTAATAAACTATTATAGATAAAATTGTATATTTCAGAAGCTAGAGGTTCAAGATTTGACAGATTTTGCACAGAATATTAACTATGGTTTTCTTTGTTTTCAATCTAATAATTTTCCCTAGTTTTCCATTCAACAGAAGTTTTCTATGTTCACAAAAAATATTTTTTTAAAAAGATCTATTTTTCTTTTCAGAAACAAACAGAAAATAGAAAGGTACGAGGAAACTACGAGAGGAACCTGGAGTCCAATGCAAATTTGAAGATGCCCTCGAATCCAATTCCAATCCGTAGTCCAGAACGAACTCAACAATCTCTGGAGCACTTCAGCTTTCTGTTCTTCTGTGTGTGTGTGCCCTTCTCAAAAATTCATGATTAAATAAAATATATTCCTCCTCTCTTCAAAGCTCTCAAAAATCCCAATTAAAAGAAAAATCCAATCTTTAAAACAAGCTTTCTTCCCAACTCTCAATTCCTATTCGCTCATACAGTCTTTTTTAATCTTTTATTTGTTTTCTTGCTTTAATTTCTATTTTACCACTTTCTTGCACAACACATTTTCTAATTAATTAAATAAATTATTCTAATAATTATCCCCACCTGATAATTAATTAAAATAATTAATATACCTTTAATATTTAATTATTATTTAATCAAAACACATGACTTTATAAAAATTAAATAAAACATTTAAATATTTCATACAAATAAATCAACATTAAAATAACCAATTATTATCCACACTCAATTAACTAAATCACCACCTATTAAACACTCACATTAATAAAGTACGACATACACAACACAACCACAATGACGAAAATTACAGAAAATAAACAATACCAGACAAACGAGACGATCTGACATCATGGGACGGGAGGACTTCATCGTCACCTCTGTATCAACATTTATCCGTTGGGTTATTTGGTGCTCGCCCTGTCCTGCCGAAGCAGGTGGAATCGAGACTTATACCTGCAATCCTGCATACAAATAAAGTTGTGTACATGTGCATAAATACATATATATCAAAGCATTAAATCAAGATACTGCATTGTGAGAAGGAATCGCAACATAACAGGGCACTCGCGAATGAGTGATGCTATATTGTCCTTCGTCACACCTATTCTAACAATAATAACATAATCAATGAATTACATTTCTAACTAACAATCATCTCATAACATATTAATTTAAATCACTGCATTAAATCATAATTCAGAAAATCAACTGATATAATCAACCATAATGTCATATAGAGTCATCATGTCCAAAATGAAATAACATCATCATCTAGCATCTAACTAACCATATCAAACAATAACAGTATCATCATAGTATCTGACAAACCACATCAACCAATAACAGTAACATCACAGTATCCAAGCAAAGCACGTAAAATAATAAGTCTAGATAGTATGAGGGGTATTACATCCTCCCCCCCTAGGATATGGCTTACTCCTGGAAGCCATTAAATAACAGAATAAAAAGAGAAATTAAAATTCTCAAATAAGGGAGACATCCTCCCATGACACCAAGATCACAACGTTTAGGACACCATCGAACCCTTTCGAGCTCACTCGCGAGCTCTGAAACCAGAACCTCGTCCTCCACCAGAAGCCTCTACACCTGCATCCTGGTACCCTGCCAGACGATTGTCGACAACGGAAAACACTCGATGAGATCTACCCACATCTCCCACCATCGGCTCTGAAGCGACAGGTCTCTGATTAAATCCAGAAGTACTCTTCTGTGGACACACTCTAGCGATATGCCCTTGTTGCCTACATGAGTAGCAACCAGTACCTCGGCCAAATCCTCTACCCTCGGATGGAGCATTGGATTGTTGAAAGCTTGCTCGACTCGGCGCTGACTGAAAACTAGGTGCAGGCTGTGCAAAACGTTCCTGACGCATTTGGTGCCTGATCCTGTTTCGATCCTTACGAGACTGCGAATTGCCACCTTGCTGAGATTGAAAGTTTTCATGCTTCGACTGCGATTGTTGTTGTTGATGCTGCTGCTGCTGACGTTGCTGACCCCCTTTAGAAGGTGGGTTCATGTTCCTAGAAGCTCCTGCTCACTGCGACTGACCTCCATGAGTAACATAACCAGGTGTGGGCGTGCTACCAATCTGTACTCCGATGTGACCACCCAAAGCCATGGCCAAATTCTCCTCCACTAAGCGAGCCTTCTCCACTACCATCTCCATCGTCTTCGGCTCAAAGACTCGTACACCACCACTGATGCGGGCATTCAAGCCTCGGACAAAATGCTGCACTAACATGCCCTCATCGTGGCTAATCCCTGCATACTGCTTCAACTCGTAGAAGCGCCTCTCATACTGCTCCACTGACATAGACAACTGCTTGAGATCATGAAACTCATCAGCCCTGCGTTGCCTCTAGTGATCTGAGAGGAAACGAGCTCTGAACCTGTCTAGAAACAACTCCCAAGTAACCATACTGAGATCAAGATCGGTTCGTTCTCGACACGGTAGGCCGAGCTCGCCAAGGTACATCATAGCGCGAACCTTGGTATTGCTACCGTGGGTGCATGGCGAAACAGCGGTCTAGAATCAATTAACGAGATCTCGACCTCAAGCCTCCTGGGGCATCAAAAGTAGGAGGGTGTGCCCTCATCAGATCTCTCATATGGCCTGCTATGACTGCATCCGGAACCACATCTGTATCCCTGCGCCTCAGAGACCTCTCTCTCTCCCTCTCCACTTGGTGCACCTCATCTGGCCTGGGTCCTAATCGGTCAAGGATCTCTCCAAGAATATGCTGTAACTGACCGTCAAGACCAGGATGTGCCAGATTCTGGCCACCTGATGGAATGTTGTGATGACTCTGATGTTCCTCATGCTCAGAACCATGGGAGCTAGGAACTGAGGGGCTTCACCGGTTTGCTCTACGACCGGCACCACGGCCTCTTGCACGGCCACGTCCTCTACCTTGAGGCATAGTTCTGCGCCACAAGATAAAGTACAACATGAGCACAAGAGTTGCACAAACGGTAACCTAATGGACTACACTACCCAAAGACCCTAGTGTTTGCAACTTTGGCTCTGATACCAAGTTGTAACGCCCATCGTGCAAACCCCAGAGAACACACACATAATGCGAATAATTTTTTTTTTTTAAATAATAAAAGTAACATGTAACAACATTAAACCATAAACACATAGCATAACACATAACATTAAAACACATGGTTCCCTGGGGCACGCGAGGTTACATTGCAACCATAAAACAATATAAAGATAATGAAACTAACATAACCATTTGATCTATGAAAACCATAAACAATGATACAACTGATAGTCATGATGCGAGTATGACAACATCGCACAATTACATCCATGGTAAATCTTTTAACAAGATCCAAATCAAACCTAACTATTACATCATTGAAATAATATTACATTACAATTTTCTTTGATACATGAATTACATTGAATTTCCCAACGTGGGGATTGATACAAGAATAATGAACATGAAGTACAACTGAACACTGGAACATCTGCACTGCGGAAAGCTGAGATGACAAGACGCTGATGGG
>VDFB02377490.1:0-13808 GCA_007258455.2 Sequoia sempervirens
TGGGGTTTTACCTTTGTCTTCATGTAAAACCCTAGTATTCTCTTATGCCTTAGGAAGGATCTATTCGGCTGTTACTTTTTGGAAGGGTTTTTAAAACATCTTAAGTCCCATCGCTTCATCTAGGTCTGGCCCCCTTTAGTTTTATCATTTTATTTCCTTCATTTAATTTTATTCTCCTAAGTCTTGGATGGTCTCATGCTCCCTCATTTAAGTGACAACTTATGTCATTGTTTGTCGTTGGCCTAGTGATGTCCTCTTATTCCTTTAATAAATGTTTTTATTTTGCAGAGGGATAAGTTCGCATGACCGTTGATCAATCATCATTTGATCTCAGTCATTCCTTGCCATCCCACAATGACCCCACCACACTGTCTTGGCTGATCGCAATATCATGGGAAAGCGCCATGTGTCTCATCCAGTGATGCTGAAGGGATGATAAAATACTTTGATGCATCTATTTTATTTTAATACATTATGCAACGGGTTACTAAAGTGTTTATGAGATGCACGTGCTTCAAATCAAAGCAGATGTTATAATCTTGATAGGAAAGGTGCTCAATGGTTAAAGACAAAGTTGGTGACTGTGTTGGATGAACTGGATTGCCGATGGTTGAAGATCCATGGTTGCCCACCATTGCGTGATCAGAAGTTGCGAGGTTTTTATCGATTGTGATATCACGAGCGAGCACCATGTGGATTTTGTTGGCGACGCGTGGTATGGTGGGCCCCTTGTTGCCATGATGGAGATTATGTTAGTTTTATTTGAAGGTAGTCGTTCGATGATCTAACCAAGGTGAAAGATCAACGACCAATATTTGAATCTGCATCGAATGCGATTGGAGTCATTCATGTAGCGCGTGAGTAAGCTGTTATGGTGGACATGACATCTACTGCCAGGGTTTGATCGAAATAAAGAAAAATTTCTTCTGCTTTTGGTATCATAAAGCATTCAAAACATCTTTGCGGAGTAGTTGCGAAGCCAAGGAGAAGTTACAAATTGTTACAACAAGAATTTGGGTTTCTTCAAGCGCAAATCAGTGAGTTCATTTCTATATCTCCTAGTTAATTTGAATTTGAATTTGGGGGAAATTTGTTGTGTGCTTGTCGTAGGGCTTGTCGATAGTTGTTTTAGGGCTATAAGTTAATTGAATTGTGGTAAATTGCAAGGTTTTGTTTTGTAATTTCATATTTTGTTAAGCCCTAGTTTGTTTAAAATTTGAAATAGCAAGGAAGCTCTAGTTTACTTAGGATGGCACCGACAAAGCAGCACTCTGGCCAGATTGATTATTTAAGTAGAAACTTATATGATGATTTCTTGGATCAATTTCCCTTATCGACAAATGATAGGAAGAATGGGCTTGTTTTGGTGTGAGGAAAAACTCTATGGAGGGATTAGTATATAATTTTTCTAACATAGCTGATGCTAGGGTTCCTCTTACTAGTCTAGAGATGTTCAGATTATGGTTTGGATAGAGAAATTTTCCCCACCCCTTTTCTAATGGTTGGATGTATGATATGGGGAAGTTAGTGGTAGCGAATGTGTTCCCTGATATAGACTTGCTTAGGGCAATGGCTACACGATATGACCCTTTCACACAGGTGATTCGAGATAATGATGGAAAGGTTCTGTTAAGCATCAACAAAGAGGAATTCTGATAGGTTTTTTATTTGAGTGAGCCTAGTACATTCTTGGTTCCTATTGATCTTGAAGAGATGAAGCAGGAATATGGGAGGTCAAAATCACTTTTTAGAGCTAAGTTGCTCCCACCTCATTTGGCTAGGGCAGGAGGTTCAAAATTCCATATTAGCCCTAATGACCAAGAACCTTTCAGACTAAATTGCTTTGCAAAGCATTTCCTGGCTACCCTTTACTCATTGTGCCAAATTTTGGGTTTTCACCCCAACACGGTGATGCCTATTACTTACATGTTTATGGGGGTGCAAATACAACACCCTAATTTCTCAGTAATTTATGATTTTTCTTCTTTATTGGTCGAAAAGATACATGAAGGGTTGTCAAAGTTGCAAAAAAATGATATAGGCACTCCATTCTTCTAGTATTCCATGTTAATGTATATGTTCTTGTATAAGAATGCTGATTTTTTCTCTGAGAAGATGGAGTTAAGGAAGTGGGTTGATGGAGAAAGATTGTCGGTGCAGGTATGGACTGCAGATTTATCATGTAATAGGGAAAACACTAGTAATGTTTATTTTGACAATTGTTTTACTTCTAGATTGAGAGCCAGGCTGATGGTAAATGTACCCAGGATTCTTGAGGAGTTGCATGATTTCCTTAGACCAAAGGGGAGGAAGCCAGAATTGAAGGTTTTCCATAACTTGGGTGATATCATTCCATACCCAGTCAGCATTGTCTTGAGGGTGTATGGTTTTCAAGGGACCCCTCATATATTTTTCGTACAATGTGCCACCAAGAGTGGGGTTTGCAGAAGTCATGTGGTAGATTGGTTGTATCCATGAGGACAACCTTACTGGGAAAGGTAAAGGAACATTCTTCCCAGATTACACTCTGGTGTCAGATTTTGTTTTTTCAAAGGGAGGTTGGATACATTTTGGGAAATTTTTTGAGGAATACCATTTGAGGTGTGGCCCCAAGTGACAACATGATCCTGAGGGCTTCTTTGCTCTTTTCATAAAAAGGATAAAAGGTGGTAAGTTTGTACATGAGCTCAACTTCCCTGAAGACTTGATTAGAAATAAATTTGACCTAAATAGGTAGGAGTTGAACAAGGAGAAGTGGGTAGCTTATGACAAGCTATTGGCTATTGTGCACAAAATGGATCCAAAGTATGATCCATTGATAGAGATTCATCCATATTATAAGAAAATTGACTTCTTGATGGGAAACTTCAAAGAAATCATGGGCACCTTGATGACCAAAAAGATAAACTTGGAGTTATATTTGGGCATACAAGAGCAAGATGCCAGGCCAATTGAAGTGAGGTCAGCTTACCAACCTATAGAAAGATGGCCTATTTACAAAAGGAAGAGAAATGATAGTAGTGATGAAGAAGAAGAGAATAGAAAGGGAAAGCAAATAATGAAATTGCCTACACAAAAAGATCCAAAGTTCAAAATGCCTAGAGCAATCAAGATTATTGACTTGGATGCATCACCTGAAAAAAGTCCCTCACCACCACCATCAGAGCCAAGCCCTAAAAGGAAAAGAACTGAACAATCACAAGAGGATTTGGTGGATGAGATTGTTGTCACTGACTAGGACATGCAAATGGGTATGCCTTCCCCTCCTAGGCTGGCTGAATTGGTTCTCTTTGATCTAGATATGAAAGGAAAATGTGTACAAGATGCAAGAATGGAGGCATGTAAAGAGTTTCTAGATGACAATGTATTTGTAAAAACTTCGGTCTTCTTGAAACTAGTATGGAGAATGAAATTGGAATAATATCAAGATAAATGCAAGAGGAGAAGAGAATTGAGACCTGATAGGTTAGACCAAGAGAATGATGATGAAGTGAAAGTTGAACTAATGGAAGAGTTCAAGAACATCACTCCTGAGGAGGGGAGAAAATTTGTAAATCAAGCTGGTGTCTTGATTTTACCTGAATGGGACATTGCAAATGTCGTAGCTTTCAATGCTATTCTAAAGTCCAAGCACCCCTTACAAGACTCTGAAGAAGAGGTCAAGGAAGCATTGCAAGATTCTGCCTTCAGTGAAGAGTATGAGCCAGGGAGATAAATCAAATCCAAGGTTTAAATGCATTGAAGACAATAAACAAATTAAATCCTATCAAGCACCATGAAGTACAAACTGGAATGAAAATAAAAATAATAAACAAAGAACGTGCAAACTGATTTTCAAACTAGTGTTGATTAATCTCCATGGCTCTTCTCCTGCACAAGGATGCAAGATTTCGAAGGTTGATAATAGAGGAATGTTGGTTGCTCAATTCTGCAGCATAACAACTTGATGAAGATGATAGATGGCGATTGAAGAATTATTTTGACAGAGTGAAGATGCTAGAAGAAGATTCGATCGAAGAATGATTTTGACAGCATAAGGATGTCTGAATATTCCATTGAAGAATGATTTTGACAGCATAAGGATGTCTGAAGATTCGATTGCAAATGGCCTGTGAAAGGTTTGATTTATAGATTTTCGATGTGGACAGAGATAAGATTTGATAAGATTGATAATGATTTGATTTTTTTCAAAAGAGGAAAAACAATGAGATGAGATAAGATTTTTGAAAGATAGAAAGATTTTGATTTATTGTTTTAAAGGAATTAAAACAAGATAAGATTTGATGTGAAAAAAAATAGAAAGATTTTGATTATCTTTCAAAGGAAATAAATCCTGAAAAAGATGAGAAAGATAATTGATGAATTATCTAATTAAATAAATTAATTAGATGCACATGAGTTTCAATTTTGGAAAAAGAAAGCTGAGAAGATTCTTTTGAATTTTGGTAATTAAACAAATTTTGGATTTATTTAATTAATCTTTGGTTATAATTTCATTAATTAAATAATATAAATTATTTAATTAACATTAGAGAATGGATGGAAATTATTTAATTAACATTAGGAATGGATGGAAATGATTTCATTAATTAAATAATATAAATTATTTAATTAACATTAGAGAATGGATGGAAATTATTTAATTAACATTTAGAGGAAGGGATATAAATGATTTAATTAATTAAATAATATAAATTATTTAATTAACATTAGAAAGAAATGGATGGAAATGATTATGAATTTAATTAAATAAAAATAAAAATTTATTTAATTAAATATATGATGACATGGGTACCTAGGGAAAAACATGATACAAGGTGTCTAAATGATGCAATGTTGTGACAAGGTATCATAAGATGACAATTTTTTGATGTCTACATTTTGCCCCTCTTTTAGATGATGTTCGAGATGATTAGATTTGTGTCGAGTAACATCATTTCAAAGAAGTTAAGATATAGGTAAAAGAAAATGGATGGTGAAGGAAAGATAGGATAATGGAATGATGATGCCCCCTCGAGAGGATAGGCGGGTTGGACAAACACGGGTAGACTCTCGAAATGAAATGAAACGATAAACAGGATGATGCAAGATAGAAAGTGGATGAAGGAGATGAATGATACGTTATGCTGCAATGAAAGTGAGCAACCATGATGTTTGATTTAGCACTAGACATTATGCACCAAGGTATAAGGACCAAGGTGACGATGTGTCTCGTGCCCCAACATAATACAACCTTGTCTAGACGTATGAGGAAAGAGGCTTAGAGCATTAAAGTCCTAATGCACAAAAGGTATTATGTGACTTGAGATGCAAAGGATAATGCAAAAAGATATTCCAACATACACAAGATATGAATATTAGTTAGAATGATACAGATTTGATACAAATGCAAGATAAAATGATAACACACACAAGCAAGCAAGCAAGCATGCACAAATGATACAAAAACAAACGAGGTATTGCCCTTGTCAAGCTGTAAACCGTTGATTGATTGATTGATTGATGATGTTGATAGTGTTGTCATTGTTGGGAAGCGATATATCCCTAGAGCAACACAAGGATGATGATAATTGATTGGTTGATTGGTTGATTTGGTTTACGACAAGATTAGGACCAAGACCAAAGGATGTGATTGGATAATTTGACAAGATTGATCGACTTGATTGGTATGGATTAAAGATTGACTTGCATTTGGATTATTGCTCGGAATGATTGAAGATGATTTGATTGATTTGAAGAAACTGTTTGTAATGATATGATGATTGATTGGATGATAGGATATGATGAATTGAATAGAAGAATTGATGTGATTGGAATGATTTAGGTTGAAGTGATTTGATTAGATAATCGATTGATTGAATTGAAGAATTGATTTGATTGGAATGATTGTGATTGAATGGATTGGTTGCAATGGTTTTGATGAAGATGATTGATTTGGTGGAATAGTTGAATGATTGGATAGAAGAATTGATGTGATTGAAATGATTTTATTGCTTGGATTTTTGTTGGATATTTGATTTTTTTTGTATTTTTGGGGATATTTTGATTATTATTTTTTTTGTTTTTGAAATGTTTTGATTTTTTTGGAATTTTGAAATGTTTTGATTTTTTTTTGCATTTTTGAAATGTGTTGATTTTTTTGGATTTTTGAGAATATTTGGAGGTGTCAAAGGATGAAAATTTGAGTAGCCTTTGTGCTAGATACCAATGACAAGGGGAAAACCAAGGCTAGGTGCAAGGAGATAAAGGGGATTGATGGATGAAAGGGTGGGTGATGGGATAAGGGATAAAAGGCTCATGATAATGGATGGATGGAAAGGATAAGTCATAGTGAATGAAATGGATGTATGCATCATAAGAGAGCAAGAATGTGATTTCCAAAGACTATGTTGCATAGGAATAACATGCCCCATTCTAGGTACAAGACTTAGGATTTTTCATGACAAAGCTTATGGCAATAGGATAATGATAGGCTTGTTTGGAAGGATGAGGTCTATCAAAAGATATCCAAAGCATGTTTCAACATTTTGCCCCTATATCTTCATCAAGATCAAAAGAAGAAGGGTGGATGAATGGACTCAATATAATAGGTATGTATGATGGCTAAAGATGGTAGGTAGGATGGAAATGATATGACATGAAAATGATAGGTTGGATAGATAAGACATTGTGCCCCCAAGTGTAAGTGACATAGAAGATCAACCTACGCATGATGCCTATTTGCTAGGTTTTCATCATGGTACTTATCCAGGGCGCCTGTTTACCAGGTTTTCACCGTTGGATGAAGGGATTTCTCTTTACTTTTCTTTTATTTTTATTTTTATTTTATTTTTGACTTTTTGACTTTTTGGATAGGAGAAGGGGAATATGGATGGGAGGGACTCAAGTGTCTAGTTCCATGAAAGGTGATAGTCCCACTAGATATGGATGTCATTGCATGGACCATCTCGAGTTCTCATTATGCTCATAGATGTTGGTAAGGAATGACATGAAAGGGATGGATTAGGTAGATGGTAGATTATGAAAGTCTTATGTAAGAATGGATGGGGAATAGTGGATGATGATGTGGATTGAATAGGACTTGTGTAAAAGGATGGATGAAAGGTTTATGCAAAAGCATGGACCATAGGAAGATGGTGGGGAAGATATGTAGGATAGTAATTGAAGGATGGGGAGATGGAGGTATGTGGGATTGTTGTGAAATGGAAGGGAACCATGACCAATTGTTGCACACACTATGATAAACGTTGAAGCTTTTGATTTGGATGGGGTGTAGGAAGCAATGGAGATGTTTGCTTAGGAGGTGGAGGATGTAGTGCTTTTGTTACCCACATAGACTTAGTATTTTTATGATTTTTGTTTGGCTTGTGGGTTTTAGGAATTTGAGACTTTTGAATGGAATGGGAATGTGGGGTGGAAGTGGATGGTTGAGATTTTTGTGATGTAGATGCCTCATTTGACTTGCTTTCCTTTTTCTTAGGTACCCAAACCATTTTAGTTTTGGCCTTTAATTTTGGAGGTATGGGCTCATATAACTTTTTGGATGTATTTTTCTTTGACTTTTTGTATTGATGTCCTAAGGCACAAGAACCCTTAGAATTTTTTACTTTATAGGTAGAGGCATTGAAATTATTGCTTTTGAATCCCATGGGTATGGTGGAATGGGTGGAAGCTTCATGTTTATACATTGTGTGCATTTGTTGGTCATGATTAGGAATGTTAGGGTATTTATGGATGGAGGGATAAGGGGATTGGATAATGGGGATATTAGGTGTTGGGAGAAGTGGAGGTAGATTAGATGGAGGGATATTAGGAGTTGGAAGCAATGGTGGTAGAGTGGATCGAGGGATATTAGGAGTTGGAAGCAATGGTGGAAAAGTTGATGGTGGAAGGTGTATGGTCACATGATTTTGACATTTGTAGGATGATGGAGGGGGAATGGCAACATATGTTTTAGGGATACGATAGGCTTTATGATGGAAAGTGGACTTGGGATGCATGGAGGAAGTACCAACATCTTTAGGTTGTTGTCCTTAGGGTGTATGTCCAAGGCCATAAGAGCGTGGAGGTATTTTGACATGGATGGGCTCCAAAATATCTTGTTTATGAAGGTCTAGACCTTTACCTTGGTTGTTCATGTTTTGGAGTGTGCAATGGACAATGGGACTAAGTGTAGGTGGAACACTAGACACGAGTTCCTTATTGGATGGAGAAAATGAAGCAAGGGAAGATAATGGTTTTTGTTGTTCTAAGGAGGAACATTCATGAATGAGGGTGGAAAGACCATCAAGATATGATGGAGGGCTTGCAATGGGGTCGATAGTGGGTGATGGAGGATCATTAGGATCTTGATTAGCATTGTGTTCACTTAGATCCAATGTATTTGTTTGATCTTCTATGTGTGTTGGGAGGAACTTATCTCATCATGGGAAGTGGATGTTTGTGCATCATGGATGGGTGAGGTGGAAATCTCTTGACCATGGAATGCATAAAGTTGGCTAAGAGGATCATCATGGTCTTCTTGATCATAAAATGGGTCTTGATCAAAGATGAAAGATTGATCATGAACAGTACTAGGTATGTTATGAATGGAATCATTGGGAGGGTGTTGATATTTATGTGGATGAGGGGGTAATGTTTCCGCATGTTTAGGATTGTTCTCTTGAAATACCTCATGACTTATTGGAATGGAGGTGGAAGGGGATTTCTCATGGAAAGACTTGTCATATTCTTGATGGTCAACAATATAGGAGCATGATAGAGGGTGACTTGGACTTACGAGGGGAGACTCTGGAATTGGCTCAAGTGGTTGTGGATGACAAGGTTGGCTTGAAGGACTTGGCATGATGTTTGAGGATTCTTTTGTATGTTTAGGTATACGTGTTGAATGACATGGCGACAGTTGATTCCTTGCTCGTAGCCCTTGGGTCACATCCTTTGGAGGTGTAGAGGTGGAAGGTGTTGGCTTAGGGTTTTGATTTTGATTGGATGATGGTATGATAAAGTTATAGGGTGCATGTGCTAGATTGGTATTTCCCTTGTCAAAGGTGGCATTAAGACTTAAAGGCTCTTGATTTTTTTTCCAAGGTAGACTTGGGTTCCTATGTTCTTCTAGTGATATTGATGGATGTGTTGATGTGGCATTGGCATGCAAAGAAGTGGATGGATTAGATTGGTCAATTGTATTTGATGGCTTAGATTTGGGCTTCTCAAAAAATCCAAAAATATTGAATTTGGATGATGTTGTTTTTGGAGAAGAGGTTACATTCATATTTCCATCAAAGGAATTCTTAGTTGTGCCCCCTTGGATTATGAATTTGGGCTTGTTTATGATTATGACCATTTTGATAATTGGTGACTAGGACTAGGTTGGTGATAGTGATGATGTGGAATGATTAGATTGGATGACTTGATTGACTAGGATGAAATGGATAGGATGTGAATGGGTTGGAAGAACATGTAGAGTGACTTGTCTTTATGTGTTTGGTGTTTAGCTTGATTTGACAATGTTTAAATGAATGATCACACATGTACACACATGAATCACACACGCAAGACACATAAGCAAATTTGAATTTTAAAATTTGAAGAATGTAATGATGATTATTAAACAAGCACACGTGGAAGACACGTCAACAAGCCCTATAACTAGTCAAGTGGGGTATGGCCAATTAGGTCTCAAGATAGTTTGCACAAGGTTGACTAAGGATGATTTGAAAGCAAAATCTTGCCACACAGCCGGGAGAAAGGGGTAAACCACCCTTCACCTTCACTTCCCAAAGGTATAAAGTTCTTTGGGGCTTAGCCAAGAGTGATAAGATTTTAACTTCCAAACAAGCGTGTCTTTCGATTCACACTTCGATTGAGGTTGTCCCTAGGGGTGATGAAATCCCCTAGCAGGCCTCCTATAAAGGGGTTGACAAAAGAAAACCAAGTGAGGTGCTTGTGATCACACACACACTTTATTCACGCTCACAATAATTAATTTCCCTTAGATTATAAATGAAATGTGTGTAAAATAGTTCAAGCACTTGTTCTTTTTAGATCCCAAATCAAGATGTGATGGAAGACAATGGTTAATTTTAGCCTCAATTTTTTGATATGTGATTGAAAACAAGATTCATTTTAAGAGCCCAAATCCAAATGTGTGACAAACAATGATTAAGAGATGAAGGATGAAACGAGTGCACCTAGTTATTTTTTCTTTCCAAATTATTGTTGTGAGTAATATTGCTGCTACTAGAGCTCCTTATGATCACCTACAAGATAAAAAAATAATATTATAATGCAGCCAAAGAAAAGAAAAAGAAAAGAAAAAGACAAGTTTATCAGAAATTTTCAATTTCAGATACTTTTGACATAGCCGAATTAGATTTTAGCATTTGACAAATTTTTTGATCTGAAAAATGAAAAATCAAAGAAGAGACCCCTACTAATTTTCTGAGAGCTTTCCAGAAATGTAAAGAAGTAAGAAAAATTCCCTGTTTTGCTCTTAGAAATGCGGATTTATGAAAAACATACAGAAAATGAAGATTGAATTTTTTCGCATTATATTTGACCTCCAAACTAAATCTGTAAAACATAGACCACTATTAGAATTTTACGAGCTTTCCAAAAAGGTAAAATTTTCTGAAAAATTCATCGATTTGCGTCCAAAAAATCAAATTTATGAAAATAATTAAAATCGAAATAACTTCCACAAAAATGATCATAAACCCTTTTTTTTTTTACTGTAGCCTCTTGAAATGATGTACAAGGTTTTGTAAAAATATTGTAAAAAAATTCGAAGTTGTGTAGAAGATATGAAGAACTTTGTAAAACCTACGGTTTTGTCCAAAAACTAAAAGATCTGCAACACAAAATCAATAAAACCTTCAAGAAGCAGTGTTAAAAGCCTTGTATGCACTAAATAAACCCTTGTATGCACTACAGAAACCCTTGGATTCTCTAAAACGAGAATTTTTGTCAGAAAGCCGAATTTCAGAACGCGAAATCCTGTTAGAAAACCTGCAGATAAATGTTAAAAACGGGGCAAGGCCCCACGGTGGGGGCCAAAATGTAGATAGGGAGATAATCAAATCAAAGGTTTAAATGCATTGAAGATAATAAACAAATTAAATCCTATCAAGCACCATGAAGCACAAACTAGAATGAAAATAAAAATAGTAAACAAAGAAACTGCAAACCGATTTTCAAACTAGTGTTGATTGATCTCCATGGCTTTTCTCCACCTGCACAAGGATGCAAGATTTCGAAGGTTGATTGTTGGAGGAATGTTGGTTGCTCAATTCTGCAGCATAACAACCTGATGAAGATGATAGATGGCGATTGAAGACTGATTTTGACAGAGTGAAGATGCTAGAAGAAGATTCGATCGAAGAATGATTTTGACAGCATAAGGATGTCTAAAGATTCTCCCTAAATGGCTTGTGAAAGGTTTAATTTATAGATTTTTGATTTGAACAAAGATAAGATTTGACAAGATTCGATAAAGATTTGATTTTTGACAAAAGAGGAAAAACAATGAGATGAGATAAGATTTTCGAAAGATAGAAAGATTTTGATTTATTGTTTTAAAGGAATTAAAACAAGATAAGATAAGATGTGAAAAAAATAGAAAGATTTTGATTATCTTTTAAAGGAAATAAATCCTGAAAAAATGAGAAGGATAATTGATGAACTATCTAATTAAATAAATTAATTAGATGCACATGAGTTCAGATTTTGGAAAGAAAGCGAGAAGATTCTTTTAAGATTTTATTAATTAAACAAATTTTGGATTTATTTACAATTAATCTTTGGATTATGATTTAATTAATTAAATAATATAAATTATTTAATTAACATTAAGAATGGATGGAAATGATTTAATTAATTAAATAATATAAATTATTTAATTAACATTAGAGGAATGGATGGAAATGATTTAATTAATTAAATATATAAATTATTTAATTAACATTAGAGGAAGGGATATAAATGATTTAATTAATTAAATAATATAAATTATTTAATTAACATTAGAGAAATGGATGGAAATGATTATGAATTTAATTAAATAAATAAAATTTATTTAATTAAATATATGATGACATGGGTACCTAGGGCAAAACATGATACAAGGTGTCTAAATGATGCAATATTGTGACAAGGTATCGTAAGATGACAATTTTTTGATGTCTACAAAGAGTATGAAACTTTAGCAATTTGGGCTTTGGCCCCTCAAGGGAGAAAGTCGAATGTTACTAATATTAACCCAAATCTAAGAGGAGGGTTGATAATAAAGAGAGCTTTAGAGACCTCAACCACAAAGGCTACTAATTTGATTGTAAATGTGGCCAAATTGGCCCAAAAGACTGTTGAAAGAGAGGAGGCTGAAAAGAAAAGTTTAATGGAGAAGTACAATGCCATAATTGAGCAATATAGCAAGATGCAGCAAAGGAATGTTGAATTGAAAACTGAGGTGGATAGGTTAAAGAACAAGTAGATTGGGGAGACATCAAGTGCTCCAGGGATTAGAACATTGTCTTCCACATCAAGGTCAGTGCCTCTTGCTTCTCCTATTGTGTCTACACTAGGGTCTCCCAATCAAACTCCTTCCCTTAGCCCTACTTTAGAGCTAATTGATGAAGAAATGGAATACTTTGTTGATCCTTCAAAGAAGCAACTAATGCATAAGATTTCAAAGTTACAAGCATCCTTGAAGGTGAGTGAGGAGGGAATATTCTTAAAGCAAAGGGAGGTTGTAAATGTTGTATTGAGACATTTAAATGAGAAATTTGATGACAGATTGTCATCTGTGCATTCTTTATATTCTTTATTATTAAGTTCAATAAAGAATATTGATAGGGATCAGGAGGTTGTAGTACCATTAATTGAAAGATGGATCCCTAGGGCCAATGATCTTGACATCATGTATAAAGCTTCAAGGTTTGATGTAAATAATAGGCCCAAATCATTAAGGCCTACTCAGGTATTAGTTAAGTCATTACAAGGTTTTCAGACCTTACCAGATGACTTGAGTAGGAAGATCAGAGAATCGGTGAAGAACTTTGATGATTGGAGCGACACATTGCTACTTGACATAATTGATGAGCAAGGAAATATTAGGTCACTCCAACAATGGCAGGATCAGGCAAATGAAGTCATCAATTGTCAAATTAGATTAATTTGTGATGACTCAGATTATGATTTATTGGTGAGCTGTATGGATAAAATATTAGCACTAGTTCATTCTTTGAATCTTTTGAAAGAGAAGCGAATCAGGTGTCAGTTAAGTATACACCTTATAGTGACAAGGTAAATGAGGTAATCAATTTTAATTGGCCAATTGATGAGGAATACCAGAAATGGGTAAACGTATATTTAATTGAGGAGGAGTAAAAAGGAGTAGGCTATTAACGGTTGACAAGTTAGCTATTGCAATTACAACAGATTACAGTTTTGTTATTAGTGACAGTCTTGGCGTGGAATTCTTGAAGCTTTGTTGCATCAATAATTCTCAGCGGGCATGATGAACAAGAGGATTCTCCAAGAAATTTCTCTTGTAACAAATTTTAGAATGTCACAAAGCAGTCAAATTGGCTGGTGACACATGTGCTTTCTAGCTTGATGCTTGTTTGCTCCTTCATTTCTATAAGAAGGATTTCAAGGCTAGAAGTATGGGTTAGCAAGTTAGATATTTTTTGGTCGAGTCTAGGTAGAGTTGCAGAGCAAATTGTAAAGTTTGATGGTTTTAAGGAAAATGCAATTTAGGTTTTGAGTCATTCTGTAGTAGGTTTTGAATTCATGGGGATTTGATGTTTTAT
>VDFB02377491.1:0-19470 GCA_007258455.2 Sequoia sempervirens
AACTAATCAAAGCGTCATCACAATTTCTCAACCATCACCAGTTGACATCAATGACAACACAAACATAATCATGTTGATATCAATGACAACACCAACTACACATACTTGCAACAAGTTGAAGAGTGCCAAAGCAATCTCCAAAACCTGGATTCCATCATGTCCTTCCATTGGCATCAAACTTCCATCAATGTAGTAAACTTGATTAAATTTGAAATTCCTCTTGAAAACTTGTAAATTTGAATATATTTTGGAAAAATATATTTGTCTTGTAATCCTCTTCTTTAATTTTGAAATAATAATTCATGTTTATATAGTGAAACTTACGATAAATTAAAGTTTACGCTGACTCACTTAATTTTGAATTTTTAGAATTAAATTTGGCCAATGCCCAAATTAAAAATTACATCTCTGAAATTAGCGATTGAAAAAAATAAGAAATCAAATTTGTTAGGCAAAATAGTTGGTCTAGGGCATAGTGCACCCTAGACTAACTTTTGCACACTCAACAAAATTTGACTTGGGTGTTTTGGATCTGCTAAAATCAAGACTTTTTCATGGTGAAGGCACTTGGTGATGTCAATTTGATGATGTTAATTGACAAGACATCTTCTAGGGTAGTATAGACACATTCTCCTGGGTTGATAGGAAAATTTAGGGCTAGGGAATGTCTAAATGCATTGATGTAAAAAGGTCACTCAAGTCGGTTCCAAATAGAGCGTGAAATTTATACAAAGGATACAACAATTGGAAGAACAACTCCAATCATTCCAACAAGGTAGGTTGGATAAATTTGCCCAATTGGCAGTCATAGAGATGGGAACAATGGAAGGAATTTGACCAAATCAACAAGGATATCAACAACCAATCACCCCCAAACTCTCTTGGCCACCCACTACATTGCGATTGTAGAAGCAAATTGAGCAAGCTAAGCTCGAGGAAATGAAATTAATTGAAGAAAATTAAAAATTAAAACAATTTTGAAGAAGAAATAAATAAAAAATGATATGGAAATTTCACAATTATAGAGAAAGGTGGAAGAATTAGCCATCGTTGCACCTCAAATAGTTAATTGCAAACCTCTCTCAAGGGTCCACACATTATTTTTGAGGGAGTAACTTTTAGATTTCCAACTTATGCAAGTATACTAAGGCCTTCCATTTTCTATGGCTATTCCCAGAGCCTTTTTCTCCATTTTTTGGAATTCTACTTTGGAGCTGAAAATCAATTATGTGAATTTTATTTGAATGAATATGATGTACCATACCAAATAGAATGGAATTGACTCTTGTCTATGGGGGATCTCCAATTGAAGGCATTGGCATCATCCATATAGAACAAGCAGAGCAAGGGACAACAAATGCAACAATATAAGGAAATGGAGAAGATAACATATCTAAAGATCAAATCAAAGGCGAAGGATCTACAACAAATATTAGAAGAATGGATCACACTTTTAAAGAACCCTAAGATAGCAACTAAAATTTTGAGAATAAAGCAATCAAACTACAAGTTGTTTGCTCACTTAGCCCAACATGCAAGGAGAGAAGTCAAGGTACATATCACTGCTAGATGGGGAGAATCAACCGAGTTAAAAAGAAAGAACCCCACTCCTCACACAATTTTTGTGTGACAACTAAAAGAGCTCACATGTACATCAAGTTAGCCACACAATATGGTATTTTTCGGTTGCCTCTTTAGTCTCAATCTTTGTTGTGGTATCCACACTCGAGAAAAATGTCATATAATGAAGAACAAGAAAGTGCCAAATGGGCAAGGATAGAGACAAAAAAGGTTCTACTTCAAACAAGGCAAAGGGAGTACATCTCCAATGGACTTAGGATTGCTAACATTAATGTGCAACCAACAACCATCCCTTGCTTGTGGATAAACAAGAATTGCCATTTCAATTAAAGTTATCTCTTGTGTTTTGATAATATTTCCATAACATTTCCAAACATTCCCAAGGCTTTATGCTTAATTATAAAGAATTAGAATTAATTACTAATAAATTGATAGATCATTGCATTTGGACTCTTTGATCATGACAATAATTTATACCAACACTTTGGTTCACACATGCCTATGAAATCAAATTTTACTTGTTAGAAGAATTGTATTAAGACTTCATTTCTAAATTTCATTTTGTATCCTCATTGCAAAACAATCCTCTTCCTACTCTAAAGAAACGAGTCAATATTTGCATCTAGGAGTCCTAGTTGTTTACAACATCTAAAGCTAGCTAGTCTATTATATATTGCAAAGATCTACAAATTGAATTAACAATAATTTTCTTTCAACAATTGTATCTTGTGCATGAAGAGTTGATTAGAAAATTATTTTGTGATTTAAAAGAGTGCTAATACCCAAGCAAGAGCCCACTTGAGATATGTTGTCACTCTATTGTTAAAATTAACAATTAATTTTTTCATTCTACATTAAGTTGTTATTTACTTATAATTGTTACTCATAGCCATCAATGATAAATACCCATTAATCTATAGCCATAATATTTACCTTACCATCAACTTATAGCAATAGCTTACTATTCAATGAATGTGAATTTTGAATAAATTTATCTTCAATTCAATACATTCAATTATTGTACAACTTTATATAAAAATCCTAAGACTCCTCAATTGTACATACAATACCAACATCATCTCAAAAACACATCCCCAATTGACATTTAAATGTAACCTCTAAAACTAATGGTTGCTCAATTAAAGATAAACCAATCCATCAAATACAACATATTATTAAATAATAAATAAAAAACACTTAATACAAAGGTTCTAACCCTTACCTCACCTTCTATCTCAAGGATAGGAGATGCTACCCCTCAACCCCACTAAGGGCTCTACCAACAAACCCCCATCAAGGGCACTTCTTGTTGACCCTACTCAAGGCACAACCCCCATCACCTGCCATTATTAATGTTTAATGTAATATTTTTTACAACTTTGCTTAACATGTCAAGTTTTCATTTGTAATTCTTATATTTCCTCCTTGTACATCTTTTTATAACTTTTTTTTTCAAATATATGTATTTGTATTGCTCCTCAATGCCATCCCCCTACCATCCCCAAACTTAAGTCTTTGATTCCCCTCTCCACAAAACCTATCCCTTCGTCAAAAAACTTCATAGTAATTCTTATAGTTCCTCCTTATAGATCTTTTTATAACTTTTTTTCAAATATATGTATTTGTGTTGCTCCTCACTATCATCCCCCTACCATCTCCAAATTTAGCTTTTGATTCCCCTTCGCATCCCTTCGTCAAAAAACTTCATAGAACATAGATTAATTCTCCTTTCATTGAAAGGAATCCCTAACAAAAGATTCAACCAAAATGAATATTATCTTCAACATATTGCATATTAAAAATATATTTATAATATTTCAAATTGATAATGTAACTAAAATGTTTTTATATGAAATATGCTTCATCTTTGCAAGAATCATAATTTTTTGTTGAATGCATAGTAATGGATATACTACTGTGAGCTATAAACAATAGAACTTTTGTTGAGTCTCACTTGATGCTCAAGCATACAGGCAAAGGAAATCATCTATAACGAGATTAATTTTAATGAGGGTTAATAGCTCATTATTAAGAACCCAACAAAAAAACTTACGAAGAAAAGCCATTTTATTGAAAAAGTGAAAGGATCTTTCAATTAAACCAAATTTTAAAACAACAAAAGTTACAAGGGCTACAAACACTTAACCCCTTATAAGTAATACAAACTTAAGTCCCAGTCATTTCATCTTCCTCTTCAATCTTGGGAGCCAAATAGAACCTGATGTAACCCATATCTGCAATCTTATATTCAACAACCACAGGCAATTCAGATGACAAGCTTATAGTTACAGTATTAGAAAGAGGAGTTGCCTTTGTGAAGGAATTCATATATCTCAGAGCAAATGTTAATGACACTGGCTCCTGCATCTCAATAATAGTTGCCTCCTCTGGCTGAGAAACACACACAAACGCACACTAACATTAGCGATTCACATCAACTCACCACAACTCAGAATAGTTCGATTCGGTTGAAAAACTGAAAGATTACCTTGTCAACAGAGGTGTTCTGCCTGCAAACAATGTTAGCACTGCCGATATCCCCCCTAGTTGTGAACTTCACCCCTTCCTTGGTAACAGAAATCACCACTGTACCCACATTGCAAAAGAAAAAGAAATACAATTTAGATGAGAGCGTCCTCAGCAAGCAAAACGCACAATTATAATATTCCATCAATAACGAAGCAATGTACCAGTGTCCCCAATACTGCTGAGATCTTTACAAATGCGAGCAAACTCCTGAGATGGCATCCTCACAATTGCATGGTACTCTGATTCTGGGATGCCCAAATGCTCACTGTCTATGTCCATCAACTTCATTTCAAAATCTGAAATCTTATCTTGATCTGCAGTAGGAAAGGAGATGTAAAACATCATCAGGTAATATAAAGCTAAGCCCATCAGAACAAAAAAATTGAAGGCAAAATTTCTACGATCAATGATAGTAGACTGAAGAAAGATATATTGATTAGATTATACTTTTCAATCAATATTTTGGATCACATCCCATGATCTATTATCAGGGTAAGATATATTGGATCACATTATATGATCTATCATCAAGATCAGATAACAAGAGAAGAAAACTAATCCTGATGATTAACATTTAAATGTGAAGAGAGCTGATCCTGATGATTAATAATAAAATGTAATCCAAAATATAGATGAAGAAAATAAATTTACACTATCCAATCCAAAAAAATCTCAAGCTAAATAAAAATGTTCACCATCTGAGTTCCTTTAACATCAGATCAGAATTGTAAATCTTATCTTGTCAAATATGGTGAATGAGATCTATAAATTCAAACAGAATAGAAGTGTTCCTACAAGAATAAATGATGTCAAGGGCTTGTAGTTCACTAATGAATTAAGCAGAGCCCCATAAATCCCACCTCATTGTAGATCTAGTTCCAGCCTGCCTTAAGCATGACATCCTTGCAAGTGCAACATTTAACTCAGTCAGGCCTCCAGACAGTAATTAGACGGCCATGTCAATAGCATGGCTTGAAATCAGATGCAGACTTTTCAAAAAAACTTTGAAATACCCAAAAGTAAACAGCAGGTGCCCCCAAATAATAAACATTGTACCCAAAGTTTAAACACCCTTTGAAGGGGCTATTAACCACATGTAGATAGGGGATAGTTTCAACCCTTTGAAATACCCAAAAGTAAACAGCAGGTGCCCCCAAATAACAAACATTGTACCCAGAGTTTAAACACCCTTTGAAGGGGCTATTAACCACATGTAGATAGGGGATAGTTTCAACCCTTCAAATAATGTTCTAATTGATGCCATAGCTGTCCAGTTTTTCGAACTGATGAGAATACACTTCAATGGCTCCAGGGCATCTATTAGACAAAAAAACTCAAAACTTGGCTTGAGACAAAATGCAGCCCTTTCACAGTACCCTGCAAGGACTGCGATCTGCTAGTGAGTTCAGTTACCTACCCCACAACTACTCTACTCGACAGGGAGTGGAGCTCTGGCAGAAGCCTCCAAGGGAAGAAGGGGAGTGATTCATACAGTGCGGATTGACCTTAAACATCAATTGTTCAAATGTCATTTTATCAAGTGACCAAAGACGAGCGGCCCACCAGATCCACCCAGAATGGCTGAAAGGAAAAGAATGAGTAAGGAGAAATGGGCACTTACTTGGGCTCTCGAACATGAAGGTAACGGTGTCGCCGCCATCGTCAGCCTTGAGGGTGATGATATCGTCATTGCCAGCACACTTGAGCATCTTAGCCATGTTGTTGAGATTCATGCCCACAGACATGTTGCGATCGCAGCGAAAGTGCTCGAAGCCTTCGGATCGCAAAAGAAGGGCGACGAGTGCCACGTGGCTGGAGTCCATGGCCTGCAGGGAGAAGCCCGTGGTTGAGCAGTCGAAGTTGGCATCGGAGACGAGGTCCTTAATGGCCTCCAGCACCTTCTTCAGGAGGCTCCCCTGCACCAGCCGAAGCTCCAACATCTTTCCCTTCGCTTCCAATTCCACGCCACAGCAACTTGCACAAAAACGAATGCAACCCCACCCTTTAAGCTCGCCAGACTGTGGAATCTTTCAACACTCACTGGCGGGAACGAGGGTTTGATTTTCCCGCCACAGTTTGGACGCAAAATTAAATTTCGCTTTTGATAATTGCTTCCGGAAATTTGCGGTAGTTTCTTCATGTGGACTTTCCTCATCGGTAAATGAACTCTATGCCTTCTAGCCTAGTTGTAAGGGTTAAAATTGTGTACATTGTCTTTTGATTTATTAGGGGAGAGGGCCCAGTAGTCGTGCACCCTAACTTCGCGCTTCTAATTATCCTACGTCGAAATTTCAAATCACTCCCAATTTTTTACAGCAGCTTACTTGGCAAGTTCTCTGCTTATAACTAAGGTTTCAGGGCCACATCATCAAATATGATGCCACATCAGCATGCATTTTTGTCAAGGTGTCCAAAAAGGCCCCAAAAAATAGTGAGACCAATTCTCGTGCATTACATCATGAGTAGTTGAGCGCTGATGTGGTATCACATGATTGGTTGTTTTTTAGATCAAAAGCATACATTTTGTTTAATTATGGGTAGTCAATTCACAACTATTAGACATTATATAAACGACTATTGGGTATTATATGTACGATTGGGTGCACGACTATTAGACCCCGCACGACTATTGGGCCCTCTCCCCTAGTTCATCATTAAATTATAGGGATAATTTTCTTTAAAATATTTTATCAATTTTTAGGATAAATGGTAAAGATGGATTTTTTCAAATGGTTTAAATTCTCTAATAATAACTAGAAGATAAGTTACATGAATTCACATACGGTTATAAAAAATAATAAATTGAGATCAACAACTAAGTCTTATAGAAATCATGTTGCAAGTCAATAGTAAATAATATAAAAACAGTAGCAAAAGGATACCACAACCAAATTCAATGTTAAGGTGGAGAGAGATCGTTCAAAGAATCCACAACATTACACTTCTTTCTTACAAATCTCAAATGGTCCTCCATCACCTATATATTTAAATCTCTCGAAACTTTGTCTTTCTTCTTCCTTTGACTTCTAATTCTTTTACTAGGTCCAACTTCATATAAATTCTCTTTCTTTTTTAGCATACTATTATGGAGCATGATGATGTTGGTTGTTGAGTTCTTGATTGTAATCTTGTTAAGTTTGATAACCTCAAAAGTGGCATTGAAGGCTTCTTAGCCTCTTTTAATATGAAGCATTTTATTTTTTAACTCATTCATTCCCCTTTGATATGATTGACATCCCTAAATGTGTTCTATTGATAACTAAACCTCAACTTGAGATTGTGACAAGTTTCATCGACTTGCTAGAGCAATAGATCTAGTCTTGTTTTCATTTATTTATTATTTGTCACATGAACCACTTGAGAATGTTGTGCTAATGATTGTAGGCCTTCTCAAGAGAATCTACCTTGTTTTGTAAAACTTTGATTTCTTCACTTTCAATATTATTGGCCTTATAAACCATCAAGCCTTCCATGACCGTACATGTGGCCTTCACTATACTCTTCAAACACCTCAAAATAAACTCCTCTCATAATAATTTTTTTTTATTATCACAACACTTAGCAAACTTCATCAAGAGGACTAGATCATGGTCGTTGATTTTTTTCATAAAATGGGTAAGGCACCTCTATGAAGGATGTGCCAAATCCCTAGTTATACCTTACAAATTTGCAAGATGAAGGTGCAATATGTAGTATTTCGCCTCCTATAATGATTCTAATAACTTGTCCTCAAGAAGTTGGTGCACTCCATACCAAGAGGCCCTTGACTAATTATGAAATCCCACTATAACCATGATAGGCGCACTCCTAACTTCTATACAATGCCTTATTACATTCAAACCCATAGAAGCACAAAAGACCTTAAAATTGATTTGCACTTCAAATGCCTAGGCTTCTTTCTTGTGATATCACCCTAATTTGACTAGACCCAAGACTTCATAACAATGATAAATTTCCTACAAAATAAGCCAAATCTATTCTTAATTCCACACACGATAACACAAGGGGGAGGTAAAATAGGAACTCACATGCCTTTAACATACATAATATCAAAGAAAGCAAAAGAGGAATGGTTACATTGTGGCTTTATCTTTTAAACATTAGATAACATCAAGAGGTGAGGAGTCTACCTCAACCCATTTTTTGAATCTATAATCATAAATACCTTTATTAGTCGTTATATCATCCATCTTGTTGTCTTAGTTACAAACATGGAAAATTGTAACTTCCATTCATGCATTCATAGCATCCATTGCATCTTCTATTATATGTTTGGTGGTGCAAGTAAGACACATTTCCTTTATAATACATTTGATTATGTTCAAAGAGTCTCCCTTGATAAAAATATGAGATGACTTCATATCTTTAGCTAGTTGGATGCCCTAAAGAATTTTTTTTCCATAAAGTGGTTACTTTGAAATCCCAAACTACCTGCATAGGAAACCAATAACCCACCCTTATTATCTCATATAACACCTCCAACCCCAACAATACCAAAATTTACCTTTTGAGGTGAGATCCAAGATCAACACAAGCCAACCAAGAGTCAAGCCAATCCATAATATGATATGATTCCTATCAAATTTCTTGATATCCTTCATAGTTCATGTGAATTACTAAGATATTAGTTTTAAAACCAAATAGGAAGCACATGCAAATGGCAATTCCCAAATCAACCCAAAGCAAACCTCAAACAAAGCTCGTAAATGAATTCAAAATTAAGCAATAACACAAACAATCAAAACAATATAACCATAACACTCTATTGTGAATTTGATTTACTTCAAGTGATTGGTTGGAATGTGGATGCTCTTACACCAAAGGTACCTATTTTGATAGCATATAGTTAGCTCAAATGGAATGGATGAAATGGATGAGAGTGTGCCTCAATTTATAGATTTTTGGGAATGGTAATGGATGATGGAGATGTGATGGAAAGATCAATGATAGAGGATGAATGAGACGATATACCTAGGATCAAGGAGAGAGTGGAGGGTCATTATGGAGGTTGTTGAAAAGTGAAGTGCTAGGATGTACTTATCAAAAATAGTAAGTCTTTGCAACCATGAGGGATGTGGGAGACAAGTGTACTTAGGACCCTTTATTCTTGGAAGTTGAAGAGAATATAGCCACAATGAATGATGTGGGGACAAGTGTATTCCTTTATTATTAGAATCTAGTGGAGATAATACAGCCACAATTAAATAATAATATGTTAATTATTTTAACCATATGTGAGGTAAAAAATAGGTGTAAATAATAATAAACTTATTGTAATTATGTGAGATGGAAAAGGGGCTAATTAAATAATAGACATTAGGTGACTAGGTGATTGAACTAGGTGGTCGATTAGGATAAGGGTGTACAAGAGAAATATTTAGGTGTCTAAATTTTACCCCTCTTTAATATAATTTCATGATTAAGGGACATTGTGTCAAAGAAGAACAAAAAGTAGAATGGAATGGAGTTGTTGGCAAGAGACACTGCACATTTTTTTGGTGTTGCCATTGATGGCAACCCTAGTTAGCTAGTCGATTTGCACATTGTAATTTAATCATACTAGCAGATAGATTGAAGATCAGTGATTATTTGTTAAGTTAGAACAAAGCATCTGGTAGATCTGTGTTCTTTGATTAATATGCAAATTTTCTATTATTATTTTGTGTTGTGGATCTCAGGGAGTATTGTTCGATGCATAATCTGTGTTATCTATAAATATTGGTGCATCATATTGATTTGGGTGTAAGTTAGAAGGTCCGGTTGACTAATTTTCTATTCATCAGTGTATGAAGGCCGACTTGGTGAGTATAGTGTGTCGTAGGTAGTTGAAGAGTTATTATTTAAGTATTTTTGTGTTCAAACATTTTGGTTTGCATCCTCACTATGTTGTGGCCAACTCTTGTGGATGCGCATTGAATATTATGGATGATTTAAGCTGACAGTTTGTGAATATTTCTTATTTTATTGAGGCCGACATGAAGCGATTAAATCCTAAGTAGCTGATATATATAAGTGATCAATTATATCATTTTGATATATGTTTGTTATGGATTGATGTATGATGCGAATTTCAAAAGGTCAGTAGAGCGATTATGCACAATTTCACTTGTGCATTAAGGATTTTTGGTGCGAATTGAAGCAGAAGAGCAGAATCAGTCAAAAGGTCCAAAATTTGATTTATGAGCCTAACCGGCACTGTAATCAAGCATTTGTAGATGCTACTTTATCTGTTCAAATCCTTGGAAGTATTCCAAACTTTTGTAAGGCAATGAGCCTTTCAATTTTTGAGTAGTGAGCTCTAGGTAGTGTGCTTGAATGCAAGTACATTTTCATTTTGCAATCTTTTCTTTCGAGTATACTCAGAACAATATTATGGATTGACCTCCATTGTGTTTTTTCCCCTAACAAGGTTTCCACGTAAAAAATGCTTGTGTTATGGTGATGTGGTTATTTGTCTTATGTGCATGCATCTTTATTTTGGTTGAATGTTATCAATACTTTAAGAATCAAATTAATAAAGTTAAAAATTTCACAACACTGATTCACCCCCTCTCAGTGTTGCTTGATTCCAATAATTGGTATCAGAGCTCAGTTCCTTGGAAGAAGTTTAAAAGCTTGGGGAAGATCTTGGAAAGTGTTTCAATGGATTCAAGTAGCCTTCAACAACAACTCATGGTGGCCCTAGATGATCTTGATTAGGCAAAATCTGAAGTCTAGGAATTACAAGCAAATCTCATGAATGTTGAGAGATTCATTGAGTCATTAAAAGAAAAAATCAATAAGTCTAGAGAGAATAGAAGGGAACTCTATGGTAAAATCAAGCAGGAAGATAGTAAACAAATTGTAGATGAACAACTAAGTCAAGCCCTAAAGGAAAAGATAGAAGATTGTGAAAATTTTGTCAAGGACAATGCAATTCTGAAGCATGAGATGGAATCTATTATGATGAGGATGACTAAGGAGATTGAAGACAGAAAGAAGAATGAAGAAAAGCTTGCCCAATCCTTGAAAGAGAAATCTGAAAAATGCAGCTGAATTATTGATAGATTCATTCAGTTGGAAATTGAGTTGGAACAATCCAAACACAACGAGGAAGAGCTTGAAAAGCACATTGTTGATCTCAGAGATGAACTTGCTACTGCAAATGAATTCAAGGAGAAGTTCAAGATTAGCTCAACTAAGCTTGATGAACTGATTAAAAGTCAGAGGACTAATGGTGACAAGTGAGGTCTTGGATATAAGAAAGTAGAAAGTTATGGATCTAGACAAAGGAGGTTTAGACAAGGAAATCAGATTTACAACGTTGGAAGGTATCCGATAAGATAACCTAATGCTCAAAAGTTTAATGGTAACTGTTATGTTTGTAATAAATTTGGTCACATGGTGATCCAATGCAAAAGTAGAATGAATGCAAGTGATCCATCATTCTCTGGTCAGTGCTTTAACCGTAACAAGTATGGTCATAAGTCAAATGAATGCAAAAATGTGATGAACAACTTTTATAGAGATGTCAGATGTTATACATGCAATAGATTTGGCCATATTGTAACCAGTACAGATCAAGAGAAAGTCAGTGGGACAACTGGTCTAGACAAAGAAAGGTGGTGTGCTACAATTGCAACAAAATTAGTCATATTGCTAAATTCTGCAAAAGAGGTCTGGTAAATCAAAGAAGAAACATGCAGAAGGATGAAAAAGGAAAAGGGAAAGTCACTACAGATTAGATCAGGAAGTAGATGAAGAATACATGGGTGAAGAAGAGTCCCTCTATTGCAGGAAATGAGCTAGCACCATAATCAACTTCTGGTAATTCCTTTGGGAATTAGGTTAAGGTTGTTGGCCTAGGGGGAGCTGTCAAGAAAATCCTTCAAACCCCCTGCCGGTAATCGACACTGAGATGTGGATGAGTTCAGTGATTGCATTGATGATCTATAGGTGTTGTTAAATAGTTGGAGAGAGTATTTATGTGAAATTGAAGGTCCACAAGGGAGTTATCTTTCACAGTGTATGGAAACAGGGTATCTGAATGAGCTAGGGAAAAAGCATTTATTACGTCGTCAAAAAGGTTAGGTGTGCGAATGATAAAAGATTATTTCTATCTTTCATTTGTCACTTTGCATTTTGAGAAGAAGAAGTTTTGAGAGCTCTAAAGCGAACTTTGGCAAAATTTGGAGGAATTCAAGTGTGAAAGCAATTCAAATTTCAAACCCTAAACTAACAAAAAGGTATTTATCAGGAAAACTTGTAAACTTATGAATTTGTGAAAATGGCTACTCCATTGGTAGTTGAAGTTAAGGATAGACCCCATTCGAAATTCAAGTGGAATCCTTTCAAATCTGTTGAGACTAAGCCCTTAGGTGCATTTTCATTTGTTTCATACGACGTCTTACATATTGAAGATATTAGGGCATACATTCATGCTAATATTGAGGAGTTAGGAAGCTTGCAATTACTACATTTGTATTCCAATCACATTGTTGGAGAGGATTTATGTGTTAAGCCTGAATTCAAAACCCTAGAGGAGAAGAAATTCACATAGATTGTGAAATTCCTCGTGTTTGATGAAAACGAATGGGTCTGGTATATCTTGAGTCGAGTTCATGTTGAATTTATGTGGTTGAATCAACCTTTCAAGATTACAAAAGAAGCTATAAGCATTGTTACAGGTTTAAATTCCTCTGATTGATTGTCGATTTTGAATTCTGTAAAGAATCAGACAGTCATTGATGCAACTGGTTTAATATTTAATAAAAGAGCAATGAAATTTGATGATATTGTTGATGTGGGTGTGAAATTTTCTTTGATGGTCATTGGTTACAAGATATATCATTCTATCCGAGAAAATTTTGTATTCGGTACAACCATATATGCAACATATCATATGGTAAAGGGGAATGCAGAGTATGATTTATGTGAATTGCTTCGAAGTCAGCTTATGGAGAATCTTGGTAAGATCAAGAAAGACAAGAACTTCTTTAAATGTGGTAATCTATTGCTATGTTTGTTCTTTTATTTCATGAATGAAGTTTTGGGAGTCGGGAAAGTGCATTGGCAAAATGATAAGCCTATTGTTGTTCAGATTAGAGACATCTTGTATGGAATTGGTGATATGCAAGCCAGGAAAACTACAATTTGGGGATATTTCAAGAACTTTCAGAATGTGATGCAAGCTAGGGAAATCATTCCTACTTCTATTGTGGAGAAGTATAAGGATATAATTTGTTTTATGGTGGACATTGATCAATGCTTGATGGAAGTGGAAGAACCTATAACCATTTGGATTATTCCAAAGGGTTATGAAGTTGAGGAAAGAATCTTGGAGCTATATGCACAACATTTGTTGAGTAAGCCTTTGGATCCATCTGAAGAAAGGTTTGGAACATATGAAGAGAATAATATGCAAGTCCATGAGTAATTAAAGAAACCAATGATATTCTGAAGAGTAAGGAAAGAAGTGGAAGTCTTTGCAGAGAGCATGGGCATATATAAAGATGTACGAGAAGCCAGAAGGATGAGAGAACAAGTTGAAAGTGAAAAAGTAAAAGAGCTTGCTAAAATTGAATTTGCTAGTTTGGCAGCGTCCTCTACTTGAACTAGATCAACAAGGAGCTCAACACCCCTATCTGGTCATGCAAAGAAGTCATCCCCTGCAAAAGCTCAAGTTAAGGCATCTAGTAAAAGGAAGAAGGATAAGAGCACAAGAGTGTATACAGTTGTTTCAAAAAATGAAGAGATAGAATTTGATGAAGAAGTTAGAGAAATAAAGCATATGGGCACCCAAGTAGCAACAACAGTCACTAAGGACAAGCCCTTTGATAAAGAGGAGAAAGCAAAGAAGAAGATGAAGTCTGACAAACTAGGTATGTTCATAGAGGAAGTTGAGAAAGGTATAATCAAATATGGTAATCTCAAGGCCCTATGTGAAGTGTATGGTACCTTTGATATTGTTGGTCAAAGATTCCTTGAGAAGGCTACAATACAAAATTTGGACAATTTCAATATGAATCTTGTTGAGATAATGACATAGTTGCCTAAGGAATTGTATGAAATTCTAGAAATGAGGAGAGTTAGTGCCAAAACTAAAGAGGAAAAGCTGAGAGAATGAGTTCTTGTGAATCTAAGTCCAGTAATGTCTATTGAAGAAATGAATTCAATCCTAAAAGAAGCAAAACAAGAATAAACAAGCTTATGATGGGTAGGACTGAAGAAGTAGAAAAAGAAACTGAAAACATTCTGAAGGAAGTTCTATTAAAGAACATAATTGATGTTGTTTCTAAAGAAGAGAATGTGGAAGATATTTCATATGGTCTGGTAAGAGGTTACAATTGAGGACAATCAGATTCCTCCTAATGTGCATGATAGAGAAGAACTTATGGAGATTGAAGCTCCTAAAATTGTGTTAGTTGAAGAAAAGGAGATATTAGTTGAAGAAGTTGAAGCTCCAAATGACAAGCAGAAATTTGTGGCTATGGAAACAATAGTTGAGGAAAATAAGGTTGAAGTTAAAGAAGTTCCAATGGAAGCAAGATACATTGCAGAGGGAGTGAAGAAATTTCTAGAAGAGCAAAAGGAAGAATTTGATCTTGAGTTGGGAGATGCCCTTATTCATTTGTCTACTTTGTCCCCAATTCAAAAAATGAAAGTCACATCATTTGCACAAGCTAAGGCTAGGGAAGAAATTTTGAAGTCTCACATTGAGGACAATAAGTTATTGAATCTTGCATCTGGCATTTTGGAGAAGATCATGCATACTCATGTTAAGGATCCATCTGGTTCTTCCTTCGGTGAGCTAAAGAAACTTATAAATTCAGTAAGTACTCATTTTGAGTCACTTGAGAAATCAACTTTGGTCAAAGTTCAGAAGAAATTTGATGCTAGAAAGATCAAAAGGTTGAAAGGAATGATAGCTAATGATAAATTCCTATTAGCTACCTGTGTGAAAAATGTTCAAAGTGCGTTATCAGAAGGTGGAAGGATTTATAAGTCGTGTTTTTCTTTGTCAAAACTTACCGAGGAAAATGAGAAGAAGGTTAAAAGTATCATGAGAAAGAGTTAGCTGATATTTCTGATGCTTTTGATCCTTTAATTGTTTTTGTTGGAGAGCAAGAAGGTCAAGTTATATGATTACTTGACAAAATAAAGAGCATGAAGCGTGATAATGATAGAGTTGTGGAAAGAGTTGGTGAACTTAGAGGCCTAATTGGTCCAAAGATGGAGACCATGTTAAATGCTTTGAAGGAAGCACAAGATGCTATGGCAGTTAGTGATCCAGTGAACCTTGAATCTGCAAAAATGCAATATTATTTACTCTTTGGTCACATAACTATTCTAGAAAGTCTCAAGAAGTGTTGGGACACAAGCTTGAACCTGTTGAGGAAAAATTTTGTAGATATTTTCAAGTTTGTGTAAGTTGTTTGAAACAAAGTTTGAACATATGCAGTTTGAAGTTTTTGTTTGTTTATAGGAGTTTTGTATGTGAATTCCCCATCTTTTCCATTGATGTCAAAGGGGGAGAATAGAACAATGAAAAATGTATATTCATCTAAGGGGGAGTTGTAGTTTTGAGCTACAGATGGAGATCTTTTTGAGTTTTGGTTGGCAGTGTATTTTTATTGGCACTCATCTAACACTTAGTCATTTTTCACTAAGTGTTGCCATCAATGCCAAAGGGGGAGATTGTTGGCAAGAGACACTGCACATATTTTCTAGTGTTGTCATTGATGGCAACCCTGGTCAGCTAGTCGATCTACACATTGTAATTTACTCATAACAGTAGATAGATTGAAGATCAATGATTATTCGTTAAGTTAGAACAGAGCATCTAGTAGATCTGTGTTCTTCGATTCATATGCAGATTTTTTGTTATTATTTTGTGTTGTGGATCTCAAGGGGTATTATTTGATTCATAATCTATGTTATCTATAAATATTGGTGCCTCGTATCGATTTGAGTGTAAGTTAGAAGGTCAGATTGACTAATTTTCTGTTCATTAGTGTATGAAGGTTGACTTGGTGAATATAGTGTGTCGTGGATAGTTGAAGATTTATTGTTTAAGTATTTTTTTTGTTCGAACATTTTGGTTTGGGTCCTCACTTGGTTGTGGCCGACTCTTGTGGATGCACATTGAATATTATGGATGATTTAAGCCTACAGTTTATGAATATTTCTTATTTTGTTGAGGTCGACATGAAGCGATTAACTCCTAAGTAGTGGATGTATATAAGTGATCTATTATATCATTTTGATATATGTTTGTTGTGGATTGATGTATGATACAAATGTTAAAAGGTCAATAGAGCGATTATGCACAGTTTCACTTGTGCATTAAGGATTTTTTGTGTGAATTGAAGCAGAACATAGCAGAAGAGAAAAATCAGTCAAAAGGTCCATAAGTTGATTTATGAGCCTAACCAGAACTATAATTAGGAATTTGTAGATGCTACTTTATCAGTTCAAATCCTTGGAAGTATTCCAAACTTTTATAAGGTAGTGATCCTTTCAGTTTTTGAGCAATGATCTCTAAGCAGTGTGCCTGAATGCAAGTGCATTCTCATTTTGTAATCTTTTCTTTTGAGTATACTCAGAATAATATTGTGGATTGAACTCCACCGTGGTTTTTCCCCTAACAAGGTTTCCATGTAAAAAATCCTTTTTTTGTGTTGGACTCAAGGAACACTAAGAGGGGGGTGAATCAGTGTTCAATAATATTTAAATTACAATCCAGATCTTAAACCATTTACAACATTTAAACAAAAGTAAAGATGCAAGCACATGAAAGAAACAATCAAAACACCATAACACCAAAAAAATTATATGGAAACCCTATTAGGGGAAAAACCACAGTGGAGGTTAATCCATAATTTATACTATGTTAATAGTATGAAGAAAAAGGGGAATGCACATGCATTTAGGCACACTGCCTAGAGCTCACTGCTCAAAATTAGGAAGGCTCACTGCCTTACAACATATTTGGAATACAACAAAGAGTTGAACTAAGAAAGTAGCATCTGCAAATGTCTGGATTCAATTTCAGTGAGGCTGATAGATCAGATTCTGGACCTTATGTTTGATTATGCACTACGCTCTACTCTGCCTTAATTCGCTTCACAACAATCCTCTTCTGCACAAGTGAAACTGTGCCAAATCGCTCAACAACCCTTTTGACATTCACAATATACTTCGCACACTCACTCTCACTCTCTCTTAATGAATTAATTGAACTCTTATATATATCCGTTATCAAAGATTTAGTTGCTTTATGTTGGCTTCAGCAAAATAAAAATATTTTCCAATAGTCAGCTCAATCCACATTTAATATTCGATGCGTACCCATCAAAGTCACCCACAAAATAGCTAGGACCCAAAACAAAATATTCAAACATAAGATACCCTAATTAATTATACCTCGAATATTCGCAACATGCCATATTCACTAAGTCGACCATTGTGAGCTAATAAATAGAAAATCATCATGTCGGATCTCCTAACTTATACACCGATTAATGCGACATCACAAAACTTAACAATAAGATAATATAAATACTTAACAACCTTCCCCGAGATCCACAACTCAAAATGATAATCTAGTGAAGCATACAAATCGACATACTAATCGGATACCCTATTCTTCATTCTCTCTTCCAGTAGTACTCTATTCTTTACTCTACCTACACTTATGAACAAATCCTGATCTGCAGACTGGAATAATGACTTAGGTTGCCATCAATGACAACACTAGAAGCCATATGCCAACATTATGGTGGTGTGGTTATTTGTCTTATGTGCATGCATCTTTATTTTGGTTGAATGTTATCAGTACTTTAAGAATCAAATTAATAAAGTTAAAAATTGCACAACACTTATTCACCCCCCCTCTCTCAATGTTGCTTGATTCCAATAGGAGCTTTAGTGGAAAGTTTCCCTAGGCTCTCAAGGATCATGATGAAAGTGATATCCCCTCAAGAGAGTTGTTGAGTGAAATAGAGGTTGAGAAATCTCTTAAAAAGGCCAAGGATGATAAGAAAATTTACCACGATGGATAAAATATTACTTGAGATAAATCATATTGGGAAAATGTGCATGCCATGGTTATAGAGCTAGTAGAAGAGGATTAAACATATTGATTGATGTCACTCAGGTGATTAGATGATAAGATTCTAGATTACATGGTTTTACATGTTGGATAATGATATCTCGTAAAGATGTAATATAACTACAATGACACATGTTTGGGTGGAAAGAAAAGGATAGATAAATGAAGTAAGATGGTAACAATGAATGAAGGATGAATATTGTCAAAGTAATTTCACATGAAAGAGCAACCTATTATTTATTGTAGCACTAGTGTTATGGACCATGGTATAATGGATCATGATGATGACGTAGTATGTGTGTATGGACTAACACAAAGACAAAGAAGTTGTAAATATCATAATGATCCTAATAGGAAAGTCAAGTGTGGAAACACTTCCCTAATGCAAATCAATCAAAAGAAGGCTTGCAAAAATTTGTTTCAAATCTTTAAATTTTATAGTTTCACTTAAGAATGCACATGCAATTCATTATTTTTAGATTTAAGAAATAAACCATGACACAAATTTTACATGGGAAAACCCTTTTGGGAAAAAACCCACAAACAAAGTATAGATCAACTGTATTCCAGTAAAAAGCTATTACAATGCAATGTTTAGAGTCTATGCTCTTTGTTACACCCCAATTGTGAATTCTGAAGATGAATAAATTATGCTTGTACCTTGTTATCGATATGAATGTTATCTCATGTGATGTTATTTCAAGGAGAAATATTGCATAAATGTGAATGGATGGTTATTGAATTATTATTCTAACTTTGGAGATTTTTATGTATATTGCATATGTTATGAACAATTGACTGTCAAGTGCATGTGTTAGTGGATACAGGTATGTGTTCCATTCCTCCAGGTAGAGGGGAAGTATCACTCAAGAGAAGATCTTGGCTGGGTAATCGGTAAAAGCAAACTATTTGAGCATATACACACACCACATTAGAATGATTGAGTTGAGTCAATTTCTGGGTAGAAGTTGGTAAGTCATCCTTAACTGTTATGTTTGCATTTGGGAGTATTGTTTACTACTGCATGCATTATTGGGTGATGTTTATCTATTTAAGATTTTGAGATCTTTCTCGTACTATTACAATTATATTGACAAGTGGGATGTATGTGGAACTATGTGTATATATATGCTCATACATGTCAATGGGATCTAATGACATGTATATGCACATGTATAGATGTACTACACGTAAACACTTATCAATATGATGGTAATCGTGAGTGGCTATATGTGAATCAGATGTGAACATATATATATATACTATAT
>VDFB02377492.1:0-63536 GCA_007258455.2 Sequoia sempervirens
GAGATTTAAATGACAAAAGATTGATATTTTATATTCTTCTTTTGGATAACATGGTTATGTGTTGTTTACTTCGTGGGTGAATAAATATTTCTTTATTAGGTCTAGGCCAACCTAATTTATGTCTTACACATTTTGTTTTGAGCACAAAAGAAGTTTTGTAGTGAGCCAACAAGCTATTTTTAATCAAGTATGTTTACGTACAATTAGGTCAACCTAATCAATGTATGTTGATGTATGATGGTATATAAATGTGTGTATGAAACATTTTTGTGATGATGGATGATGAGAACTGCAATGTGTGACAATGTGATATTGTGTGAAGTTATTAAAAGTTTTTGTATACCTACAAAATAGTGTAGGAATTTTTTTTGACAGAGCTTAATTGGAATTGAATTCTGCACACAGAAGGTGTATTTCATTAGTTCATATTTTCGATAGTGAGCCATACTCTTTTTTAATCATTTTAGGTTGTGATATTTTCAAGGATAGTGCATCCTAGTAGTGTGTCCTATAATATCTTATGATCAATTATAATATATTGTGAGCTATTCCTCATCGTGGTTTTTCCCATTCTAGGTTTTCTATGTAAAAATCTTAGTGTTCATGTGTTATGTGATGCTATAATTCCTTTCATTTTTTTTATAGTTGTTGTTAGCTATGTTTTAATTATTGAATAGATAGTAGTTAAATGGTTTAGTAGAATACAGATTCATCCCCCTCTCAATATTCATAGTGTTCAACATGTTACTATTTGCAAGTTGAGTAAGAATGATGAATCTCCTAAGGTGGATCAAAGAAAGTACAAATAAATGATTGGAGGATTGTTATATCTAACTATTACTAGACTGGATATCATGCATGTAGTTTTTCTTGTTGCTAGATTTCAATAAGATCCCAAAGAGTTGCATGTTGTAGGATTAAAGATAATATTCAAATACTTGAAGGGAACTTCAAAACATGGCTTGTGGTATCCAAAGGATATTGATTTCTCTTCAAGTTCTTATACAAATGTAGATTGGGTAGGTTGTGTGGTTGATAGAAAATGTACAAGTGTTTGTAAATTATTTCTTGGAAATAGGTTGGTGTCTTGGCTTAGCAACAAGTGGGATTAGGTGTCATTATCTACTGTAGAGGCATAATACATTGTTGTAGCATCATGTTGCAAACAAGTGTGATGGATGAAGTAAACCTTGAAGGATATTTGAGTGATATATTAAGAACCAATTTTTATATTCTATGATAATACAATTACTATTAATATTTCAAATAATCTAGTAATGCATTCAAGAACAAAAAATATCTCAATCCAGTATCACTTTTTGAGAGAGAAATTTGTAGAGAATGAGGTGAAGCTGGAGTATGTGCCTAGAAAGGATCAAATTACACATATCTTCATAAAGGCTCTTCCTAAGGATACTTTTGAGTATCTTTAGGAGAGGCTAGGGGTTATTTCCCTTCCTTTAATTAGATGCATAAGGATATGCATCACTCCAATTTCTTTCAAGATTCATTCATTTTATTGGACTAATGTTGGTTCCTACCTCTCAAGGGGAACTATAGGTAGTGGCATTATTTTTTCTTGCAGTCAGGGGGAGTAAGTGTTGTCATTGTATGGTATACAAGTATCTTTCCTTTATCATCTATGACAAAGTATATGTGTAGTAGTTTTTAGTTGGTGTAGAGAAGGTGTGAAGAAAAAAATGCAGTAAAAAGAAAAGGAAGTTGTCGAGCTATAAGAATAGTGGAAAAAAAAAACATGTATGTCAAAGGGAGAGAATTATAAGTGCATTACCTTTTCCATTAATGTCAAAGGGGGGAGAGTAAAGTGAAAAATGAGAGAGTAAGATAAAAGGAATGCAAAGAGTTAAGGAGAGAGTTAACTGAAAAAAACCTTATAATAAGAGGGAGAAAAGAGAAAGTGTCAGTATGGAGTGGTGTGTTTGTGATTAGAGTTCTTGTGTTTGTTGTTGATGGTTTTCCACATCATGTGTTGCTATTAATGAAAAAGGGGGAGATTGTTCCAAGTATCTGTAGTTTGCATTTTCATTGATGTCAACATATCTACATTTTTGTTTCATTGGTGTCAACCTTGGTGATGCTTTGTTTAGTTGCATTATGTTTTCATTAGTATTATCACTAGTGTCATCCTCTATGTTGCTTTAATAAGAATGTGTATGGTTGAGCTACTATGTTGCATTCGGTTTGGTTGTGATGAGGAAGTGTTGCAGGTGATGAGAATGTGTTTGTGGTGCTTGGTTCCCAAGTTCTTTGAGAAAATTTAAATAAAAGAAAAAACAATATAGTTGAGAGGTGTTCAGTATAGAAGAGTTGTGTTTAGTGTTTTACTCCACATTTCATGTTTGAAGATCTACTTGTGCAATTTAGATATGTTGATCAAAATTTTTTAGAGGTGTTATATCCAAAATTTCTTGTTCCAAATCGCTGTGTAGAGAAATTTTTTTCACTAGTGTGTGAACTGTGTATTATAGTGGTGTTTAGGAGAAATGGTTTCTCTCTACATTTTTCCACAATCTAATTTCATGTCTTGTGGTTTTGGAATTTTGTATATATTACTCATATCTATCTTCAATCTTATTTTTTTGAAGTTTGGTGGTCCACAAGGTTAATTCTTTTGTTACAATATGTGGAAAGTCAACTAGGTTTATGGATGAGTGTGTTCTTCAGGTGAAAGTTTTTGTGAAGGAATTTGTATGATTTTAGGGTGTTATGGAATATTCCAGATTATGTTCAAGTGATGTATTTTTTTCACAAGTCATCTTTGGATCTAAGTAAGCATACACAATTTTGACCAATATTGGGTGTTTACACTAATTGTAAAAATACTTAAAATTTTTTAGAAGCATGGCATGATGTATATTTATTTGTTTAGTTTTGAGTTAAGGTGTGATGTGGTCCAATTTTATTCCTTTCCATCGAGAGAATGCTTAGTTCCAACCTAATTTGGTTTTCCATAGTTGAGGTGCATTTTCAATCTTGTCAATTATTTTCAAGGTTGAGGATGGCATAAATGAGTGTTGAGTTGGTGGAGAATTAGGTAGTGGTGTGTGTTATGTGAACTATAGGGTTGTGAAGTGAAAAAGTGTGGAATGTAGTGTGAGCTTTAATATGTTAGACTACTAGAAGAAGTGAGTAGAAGGTGTCTACATTTTTTAGAATTGTTGTGAATATGTTGGTGATGTTGTGGTGGATATTTTTGTTACTTTGAGATATATTTCCCATTGTAACATTATTATTTGTTCTTATTTTGTAATCTAGTAGTGAGCTCTTCTTTCTTTTGAGCAGTGAACCATCTGGTAGTGAGCCAATTGTATTTAGTGTTGCAATTACTTTATATTGTGAGCTAACCCTCACTGTGGTTTTTCCCTTGTTTGGTTTTCCATGTAAATCTAGTATTCTCATGTGTTTGGATGTGTTTACATTAATATTTCTCATATTTACATTCTACTAATGCATGATAAGTGTTTAAGTGACTATTAAGGTTTTAAGGACTAATGTAGATCTTAACATTAAAGAGACTTTTAATTTTTTAATACACAACCGATTCACCACCATCATCTTAGTTGTCTTGTGCATTCAACATACTTATACTTAGTTGTTTTTTATAAAATGATTTATTTTATAAAAAACATTTGATGTCAATTATAGGCACATTAGGTAATTGACATTACGTAATAAACATATTCTAATAAAAAATAACATGGTTAAACATACACTTACATTGAGAAATTAACATCCACATACAAATTAGAAACAAAAAATTATGGAGATGAGAAACAAGCAAAAGTGAACAATACAAAATATTGTATTTGGATGACCCAAATTATAATGAGCACAAAGGCTTGCATATTGTAGAGTAGTAAAATGAATACCCTTGCATTTTCACACTTGTTTCAGCCAACCTTTTTTTTATTTATGCTTCTTTATCACTCAATTGGTCCTAATTTGTGTCCACAAGCCCTTTGAATTACATATTTTTTTGGTTAATCCTAAAATTCTCCAATGCATAAATGATAATTTAATGACTCCATCAGTGTCCTTGGTTTTTGGGTCGGGACTAAAATGACACCTAGGGTGTCTTTGTCCCCCAAGGCTCTCAAGACCTTGATTTTGGGATGTCTTGATTGGGCCCCTTTTTGGTGTCTGTGCCCCAAGATTTTTGGACTTGGGACTAAGATGCCACTTAGGGAGTCTTAGTCCTCCTTGAGTCATTTTCAAGATTTAATTTCAAATTTTGGTGGTATTTAGCCTCCTTTATTTAATGAATTCATATGTTGGCTTGGTGTGATGTAATTTTGGGATATTAAGGATAGATAAGTATAAATACAAGGTTCCTTCTCTAATTTTTCATTCTAAGCAATCTATCAAGAAATCTAAGCATCCAAGCCTTTTTTGAGAGAATTTAAGAGAAAATTTATCAAGCATTTGGAGCCATCATCAAGATTCAAGCATCATATCAAAGAGTTTCTTGCATCATGTGTGTTTTTGTGCTAACATTTATTATGTAGGGTATTGATACAAGTAAGAAATTCAAGTCCATATATTTGGTTCAAGATCCATATCCATTGTAGCCATTGCACACAAGTTTTCAAAATTTATAAGGGTTTGGTGAGTTGTATCATTGAATGTTGTTCATTCATCATTTACTTCATTATTTCTATTTTATTTCAAGGTTTAATTACCAACAAGGGCCTTGACCAAGGCAAACCCCCATTCACTAACAAACAACAAGCTTTTCCCTTTTGCATATTTGTGATTGTAGATCTAGGTTGAAGTCTTTAAGATCACTTGGAGTGAAAAGTTATAAATGTTGCAAAGTTGCATTACATAGTTGTCATCTTCATGGAAACTCGCCTACAAGATGAATCCAAAAATTTTAGAAACTAAGATTGGAAGAGAAGCAAGTGCAGACCTTGGAGCTCAGGATCTTGTTCAAAGTTTTTAGAAATTCGGAATGGGACTAATACACCATCTTGGGAATTTTATTCCTCCCAAGCATATTTCTTAGAGATTCCTTCATATCTGGTTCTGACATTCAAAGACTTCGCATTTTCCTTGAAAAATAGCAGTGGGACTAATATGCCATCCTATGTGTCTTAGTCCTCTACAACACTTTTTGGCAACCTCTTTACATTTCCAAAATCCTAATAGCATCTCTAGAATTCCTAGGTACACATATCATATCTTATTGTTGCATAATTTCATTATCTGCATCTCTCATTTACCTTAAATTTCTAATTTTAGGTCATTTTTCATATCACATTATGTTTTCCAACATTCTATGTTCCAAGCATTTTCTTGGTAATGGACCCCTTAGAACTTAAAGAACCCCCTCCTATGTCCTCCTCATTGTGAATTGACTCACCTTGTGAGGTTGTTAGTCAATCCAATCAGGACTCCTAGGAAATTAGTAAATGATCAATAGAGAAAGAGTGATATATTTAGGTATTTATTTTTTTCTCATCATTTTGGTGAACCTGAATTTTAAGCATTCATTTCTGATTTGGAGTCCATTAAATTCCTTATATCTATATTGAATTCATTCTTGCATTGCATCTTGCATTAGTGAAAGTGCATCTAAGGTATCTTTCATTTTGCATTTAGGGTTTCTTATATTTGCAAATTAGTTAAAGTGCATATAGGTTGCATTTTTACTTTCTTGCATCATTTCATTTCATTGAAAAACTGAAAATTGCATTGTTCATCATATTATTTTCATTTAGAAACATTCTTATTGCATTCAAAAGTGAAAAAAATGCATTCCATATTGCATTGAATTGCTTGTTCCTAGTTACTTTATCTTGCACTTATTTGCACATTTTTCTATTTCTGAGCATAAGTATCTTGTATAGGCAATCTATAAACATTGTTGACATTCCAAAATTCACTATTTTTCAACAAAAACCTTTGCTATATCGAAAATGCCCCTCATAGAATCTTAGTCCCTCTTAGGATTTTTGCTTCAAAAGTATCTCTTTGTTGTTTTCTATCTGTTTCAACCTCTAGAACTTCAAAATCTAACCAAGAGGACCAAGATGCACTTCCTAGTGTCTTAGTCCCTGTTGAATCCGACTCTCTAGTTTTTAGGGTCTAAAATTGTTTTTTTGTGTTTCTATGGGCTACCTTCTATTTTTAGTTTCAATTTTTAGATTTTTTGTTATTCAAATTTATTTATTTCAAGTGTAATTAAAAGCATATGATATAGTTTTCATTACACTTTTGTGGTTTATCCTTTGTATGATCTATAGTACTTAGTGTCCTACTACTAATACTATGGTTAGACAAAGTGTGAGACTCATGGCACCCAACGATAAGACACTCATTGTGGATCTTGGGTTATCAAGCTCTCTTACATCTCGTGTTGGCACTACTTAACTAGGTATGAACCATACCTTTGAAACCTCTTTTGCTATGCTTAAATTACCTACAAGTCCTATGTTGAGTGTCCAAACAATAGTTGATTATATTCCTGAAGAAAACATAATGGAAATACACAAATACTTAGCTCATCTACAAGATAGCATAAGTACTAAAAAAATTTCAAACACTATTATACCTTCCATAGAGAACCTTCACCACATGATGGAAAGTGATGAGGTATTAGAAGTTGTGTGTAACATAGCTCAAATCTTTGGAAACATATTCCTTCCACCACTAATGGTGCTCAACCTTCAAACAATATTGAAAACCAAGGAGGAATTCAAACTCCTCCCTCTTCAACCATAACCTCAATTCCCACTTATACCAATCCTCAAATGACCACATCAATCCAACTGACTAGTAGCATCCTTCCTACCTTGAACATTTCTACTAGTTCTTCTTATACCTATGTGGAATCTAATCTTATATCTCCTCCTATAAGCAATCCATTCAATAGTCCTTCCAACACATACATACCACCACCATATTAATCTCCATCACACACTACAAGCAATGACCCTATAATTAACCACCTCTTACAAAGCCTTTCATCCATCCCACATTAAGTTTCCACCATAAATCAAAATCAAAATAGTCCACCTTCATACTTTGTCAAGATAATTCCATGGTCCTTGGAGATATTGAGAACTATGGTGCCGCAAGGTATAGAGATCCCTAGATTTGAGAAATATGGAGGAAAGGGAGATCTTGCTAATCATGTTAATTACTTTACTACTTTGTGAAGTGACTTTATCCTTGAAGATAAACTTTTGGCTAAAATTTTTCCCTGATCCTTGAAAGAAATTTCCTTGGATTGGTTTTCTACATTACCAAATACATCACTTCATTCATTTAATGAACTTTTTGAGGCCTTTATTAACCATTTCCAAGTGTACATGCTCCTTGAAATGACATTGGATGATTTGATGAGATGCAAGCAAAACGAGGGTGAAAAAATCACTGAGTTTATTTCATGCTACCAATTGCTTTATTCCCAAATCAGTGTGAAGATTCCCAATTCCCACCTTCAAAATATGTTCATATAAAAATTACAAAGCAAGATAAGGGATAATCTCACCATGATTAAATTCCCCTCCTTCATGCATTTATGTACTACCCTTAGAGACTATCGAAATTCCCTAACCAGTAGTGAACCAAAACCACCCCTACCCATCAAGAAAAGACCAAAACCTCAAACAAAAACACTTACCAACCTTTTAGAAGACAAAATTAAATTTTCCTTCAACTGAATTCCACCTCTCAACCTACCCAACTAGTTGATACCCAAGTAGCTTTTATAAAGAAGAGTAATCCTTATTTATTTGGAGATCCATAAAGACAATTTACTCCCTTACCTAACATGCTTCACAACATTATGACCCAAATATTAAACAAAAACATGCTTACATTACCTCTTGTTCAACCCCTTGACCCTAGCAAGCCATTACCTCTGAGCTTTAGACACAATACCTATTTTGCTTATCACCAACAAAAAAGACATGATATAGAACATTGCAAGCATTTTAAACATCTGATGCAAGACCTCGTTGATTCCAATCATATCCAAATTGGAGGTGTAAATAACAAAGCTAATAATTTTTTGGCTCCTCCCAACCATAATATTCCATTTGTTAAGGCTAGTGAAACTAAGCCTAATGTAATGAATGTTGACATAGATGATGAGAATTTGAGCAAATATGAACAAATTCCTATGGATGATGATGAACAGAGTCTTGTGGATACTAATGAACAAAGTCCTATTTATACAATGATAGGAGTGGTTGACATTGAGCCTCGTAAACAACAAACCATTGACATTACTTTCTCTTCAGAAGAAGTAATCAAACATGCACCTGCTGGTCCTCTTTACATAGCCAACATAATCAATAATAAGCCCACTCATGGGATTTTAGTTGATCTCATCTATAGAGAGAATGTGATCACATAGGAAATTTTCTATGTGCATGAACTTACTCAAGATCTAGATATGATAAACAAAAATCATGGATTAAAATGTATGATGGTTTTTCTTGTGCTATGATGGGATCAATCACACTCCCTTTACAATTAGGAAGGAAGAAATCAAATGTATCATTCTCGATCATATTTGATTTGGACAAATTCATGTGAAGTTAGGCTAAAAATACCTTTGGTCCATGAATGTGGTCCCATTTGTTGTCCATAAGTGCTTAAAGTTTCCAGTCGGCAATGAAATATTTATAGTGAACCATAGTGGCTTTAGACCCCAATCTTCCTATGGAAATTTCTCCTTATATTATTCTTGTCTTGAACCTATGGAACCTATAAGACCTTGTGAAGACTTTCTTCTCCTATCCTATAAAAAATTCAAAGAAAAATGCATAGCCCAACTATCTCTTGACAACTTGCATCTGCCCATGATCGAACCTCCACCCATGCTTGAACCTCTGCCACCTAAAGAAAACAATGTTGAGTCTAAAACCCTTCCCACAAACCAAAACCCATCCATGAATAATCCCTTTCCTATATCCTACAAGAGACCTAGAGAAAACCAAAGAAGTCCTAATCCACCTTCTAAGCAAATTTATAAAGCCAAAGAGAGAGTGGTTGACCAAATTTCCATGGTTTCTTCCATTCTTCCCTCACAAGAATAAATGGAACCTATGGTTGACAAACCCATTCCTACACAAAAACAACTTGAAAATCATAATAAAATAAATTGTAATGCTAGAGAGTGTATGCATAGATGTTGTGCTATTGCTTGAAATATGAATAATGATAACAATATTGAAACTCAAAATTTGAACTTGATAGAGGCAATAAATGATGACCTTCCTCTCTTACCAGAACAAATAGAAGCTATATCTCCAACACAACAAGGACCAAAAATTTCTATAGATATTATCATTCATCCTCCTATTGTGGTTAACTTGGATGATGATGAGGAAATAACAAAAAATGATGAGGAAGTGCATAATGAGTTAAATTTGTTATTTTATTCATCCATGAGGTTAAATTACAACAACCATGGTGATCCTCCTAAACCGAGTGATTCACCATGTGTTCAACCTCATGATTCTCCTAGTACAGCTCTTGATGTTGTCTCTCTCACTAGTTTTCTACATTTTGCATATACTAAACAAGACTGGGATGTAAATGACCTACTAGATGGTTGACTCACATGTGCTTTACTAGTCCTTTATTTTTTTCTTCCTTTTCTTTTGCTTTCCTTTTCATTTTTTATTTTTTTTTTCTTGTGCATGTGTGCAATATGATCGCCCATGATGTTCTACTTCATGTTTCTCTCTCTATGTGCATTCCTCTATTTGTACCTTTATTCTTCTATCTGTCATATATATTTTTTGAGTTTTAATTGATCTTTTCTCTTTGAATTTGATTTTAATTTCTTGTTTTTTCCCTTTGGTGATGACACAAGGCATCAAGACATTCATTTCTCCTTCATGTTGACCCAAAATATTTTCACTATATTTTCTGTCTTTCATTTTCCTTTTCACTTGTCTTGTGTTTTCCTTGTGGGGATGATGAAAGGCATCGAGACATCCTATGTCTCTTCCATGTTGACCCAAAAGGATTTATTTTGTGTTTCCACTCTCTTTGTGTCATTCTTCTAGTTCTATGTGTATTTGGGGAATGATGATAGTTCTGAGCTCTCTAAAAATATTGCAACAAAGAACATACTAACCCCAAATCCATAAATCCCCTATGTGTTTGGTGTTTTCATTTTCAGGGAAACCCATCCCTTTTTCTTTTCTCTTGCATGACAAAACTTTACTCATAAACATGTGACTTGGAATAGGGCTCTCCAAGTTGGCTCTCATGTCTTCCTTCTTTTTTGAATTTTTATTTGCTACTTTCAAGTAATTTCTCATAGCTCATGGTGTTAGCAATTTCTTTAAAGTGGGGCATACATTAGCATTATTTTAGCATGATTTCACTTGCATTTTTTTTCCTTTTCATGTTCTTTGATGTGATTTTCTTATTTCATGTGATTTTTTTCTTCTTTTTGGTGAATCTGCGAGTAATTCCCTTCAATAGTGTCACCTATCTTAGCATATTATATTCCCCTTTATGGTGATGCGACATACATTATCCCTTAAAAGGTGAATATTTTATTCTTTGATTAGTCCTCTCTTAGAGACATTAGGAATGATGTCCCCTAAAATTAAGACCTCACATGAACTAAGAAAAATCCCTTTGAGAATCCCTCTTCCTTGTTGCATTTTTTGAACCTTATTAAATTCATGGAGGTATGACTTTGATATGGTCCCCTAGGGATCACCTAGTGAACACCTAGCTTCACTAGCCCATGTGAACATGCATTTTTGTACCTTATTAAAGTCATGGATGTATGGCTTTAATATGGTCTCTTGTAGCTCACCTAGTGGACAACTAGTTCCCACTAGCCCTTGTGAGTGTGTGTTTTATTTACATGTAGTGGACAGTGCATTCCACTTGTAAACTTATTTTTGGATAAATAGCCTAGACCCTATCCGTTGTGTTGGATGGCCAGTCAAAGCCTGATCCATTGCAATTTTCCTTTTTCCTCTTTCTTTTTCCTTTTTCCTATCTTTGATGGTGTATGTTTGCAATTTAGTTATGGCTTCATATATCATTTGCAAGAATGTTCCTTTGTGCTTACGTTGGTTTTTCCATAGGATCTTAATCCTAGGGGCTTGGCCTCTCTCTTGATTATTGTCATCCTATCTTGCCAAAATTTGTACATTTGAACCCCTCTTGATTGCACAATTGGCTAATTTAGTGTGAGTTTGAAGCAAGTTCACCCTCTCACTAAAGTGGGGGCTAAATATAGTGTAGTAAAATGTATACCCTTGCATTTTCACACTTTTTTGGGCCTGTCTTGCTTTATAATTTATGCTTCTTTATGGCTTAATTGGTCTTATTTTTTGTTCAAAAGCCCTATGAACTACATACTTTTCTTGTTAATCTTGGCATTCTCCAATGGATAAATGATAATTTAATGACTCCATCAATGTGTCCCTAATTTTTGGGTTAGGACTAAAATGCCACCTAGGGAGTCTTTGTCCCCCAAGGTTCTCGGGATCCTATTTTGGGATGCCCTAATTGGTGTCTTTTAACCCAAGTTTTTAGGACTTGGGACTAATACACCACCTAGTGCGTCTTAGTCCTCATTCAGTCATTTTTAGGATTTAATTTAAAATTCTAGGGATATTTAGCCTCCCTTATTTAATGAATTCATATGTCAGCTTGGTGTGATGTAATTTTGGGAAATTCAACATAGATAAGTATAAATACAAGGTTCCTTTTCTCATTTTTCATCCTAAGCAATATATCAAGAAATTTAAACATCCAAGCCTTTGTGAGAGAATTCAAGAGCATATTTATCAAGCATTTGGAGTCATCATCAAGATTCAGGCATCATATCAAAGAGTTTCTTGCATCATGTGTGTTGTGCTAACATTTGTGATGTAGGGTTTTGATTCAAGAAAGCAATTCAAGTCCATATGTTTGGTTCAAGATCCATATACATTGCAGCCAATGCACACATGTTTGTATACTTTATAAGGGTTTGGTGAGTTGTATCATTGCATGTTGTTCATCCATCATTTCCTTCATTATTCCTATTTCATTTCAAGGTTTAATTACCAACAAGGGGTTTGAGCAAGGAAAACCCCAATTCACTAACATGAAGCAATTTTTTCCCTCTTGCATATTTGTGATTACAGATCTAGGTTGAAGTCTTGAAGATCACTTGGAGTGAAAAGTTGTTAAAGTTGCAAATTTGCATTACAAAGTTGTCATCTTCATGAAAACTCACCTATAGGTTGAATTTGGAAGTTTCAAAACCTAATATTGAAAGAGAAGTAAGTGTAGAACTTGGAGCTTAGGATCTTGTTTAGAGTTTTCAAAAATTTAGAATGGAACTAATATTCCATCTTGGGAATCTTAGTCCTCCTAGGCATAATTCTTAGAGATTCCTTCAAATCTAGTTCTGACATCTGAAGACTTTGCATTTTCCCCAAAAAATAGAAATAGGACTAATATGGCATCATAGGCATCTTAGTCCTCCACAACACTTTTTGACAACCTCTTTACATATCAAGAATCCTCACAACATCTCTAAACTTCCTATGTACACATATCATATCTTAATGTTGCATAATTTTATTATTTGGATCTCTCATTTAGCTTGCATGTTTAATTTTAGGTCATTTTGCATATCACTTTGTGTTTTCCAACATTCTCTTTTCTAATCATTTTATTTGTGGTTAACCCCTTATAACTTAAAGAACCACCTCCTAGGTCCTCCTCATTGTGAATTAACTCACTTTGTGAGGTTGTTAGTCAATCCAATTAGGACTCCTAGGAAATTAGTGAATGATTGGTGGAGAAAGAATTGTATCTTGAGGTATCCATTTTTCTTCTCATCACATATATAAAAAAGGAAGAGGCAATCCACTTATGATGTGGATTGAAAAGTACCTCATTAAGTGCCACAAATGAGTAGACAATTGTCCTATAGGTGTCGACCTTAGGATCACTTGGAATGTGCAAACCAACAACCTATTTGACGAAGTCATCAACCTTGATGCAAAGTGTTGAGTGACCTTTGAGTTGAGATGGAAAATATTCAAACCTCAAAAAGGTAGAACATGAATTTTACCAAATAACTTAGTAACCTCTAGAGGAATAAAGGTTACACATTTAGTTAGACAACATTTTGTCTAACCTCGTCAACCAAAGTACAGTTAAGTATAGTGAATAGAAAATTATTCACTCTAAAAATATTTATTAGTGCATGATCCTATCATTATGGTTTGAATTTGTTGATAAACTATAGGGGTAGTATTGTAGTTAATAGAGAAAGGTGTCCTCTAATATTGGCTTCTAGAAATGGAAAATAGGATTTTTATTAATATTTTTAACTTTTAAAGGTGTCATCATATTCTATAGGTGTGTAAACATGGTAGAAAAAATGCCTCTTTTACAATAATTAAAATACTTGAACGGTAACTTACATTTGCACTTATTGTATCCTTTCTTGAGATTTCTCAGAAAGTAAGCTTTCTTTGCATCAAATTCATCACTAAGCTATCATTTGGTTTGGGATCCTTATTCTTCATATTCTCTGAATCTTTGAAGGTTGCTTCATGCTTTGATGACTTATCGTTTTCAGTCCTCATTTCATATATCATGAGGATCCCATGTAACTTGTCTATAGTTAGTTTTTCTAGATCCTTCATTTCTTCAATGGTGGTGACTTTTGCATCAAATATAAAGGGAATAGACCTTAGCACCTTTTGCATGTTCATGAAGTCTTCAATATTTTCACCAAGTTCATAGATGGTGATGATGATTTAATCCAAATGAAGGAAATACACTACAATTTTATCCTTGTAGTTCATAATCAAGCTCTCAAATTGTCTTCTATAGGTCTAGAGATTTCCCTTCTTAAATTTGTCATCACCTTCATAGATTTTCTTAAGTTTTTCTCAAATTTCCTTCACCGAGTCAACTCTAATTTAGATAGACAACACAAAATGAAACAAATCACTTGCATTATTTTTACTATCCTTCTTTATAGGAGGAACCATTGTTGGGGTTGATGGATCTATATAGCTATTCACCATAGATTCCAAAATGTAAAAGCAAAGAGCCATTAGATAAATCCACATCATTATGCTCTAGAATGCATAGCTTTTTTTGTTAGACAATGGGGCTCTATTTGAAGAGAAACCTTCTTGACCTTCCATGTGTTCTTTCAAGATCTAACTTCTAGCACCTAGAATATTCTAGGATGAACCTACTTTGACACCAATTGATGAGAAAACACACATTATACTAAGAGGGAGTGAATTAGAATAATATAATTTTTTACTTATTTAAAAAATAACAACCATGAAAATAGAAATCACAAAAGCTCTACCAACTAAGAGACTAAATATTTATGTGGAAACCTTTTGAGAGAAAAACAAAAATAAAAGGATGCTTTGATTTGACTATATAGATCTAGTTAATAGTAAGTTTCTCTTTACAAATATTCATAGGAGTGAACCCACTAGAGACACCAATTCCCAAAACTAAGTTCTACATTAGCAAGAGACACCAATATCCACCACTAGGAATGAACTTGGAAAGATACTCTAATCTTGTCAATTAGGAGGCACCAACCTCCAAAGGAATTGAAAAGATGAAAATGGGGTGCTCTCTTTCACTTCTAGGGTTTTGGACCTAAAAGGAGAGAAACCATTTCCAAACTTTCACTCGAGAACAAACCCTTGAGATTTCAATGCGAAGGAGATTAAAATATAGAAAAGGTAAGGTTATAGGGATTGAATGATATATAATGATGGGTTCACCAAGTGTAAACATGGAAAAGAAAATGAATTGGAAAACATAGTACGATATGCAAAATGACCTAAAAAATGCAAATGAAACAAATCAAAAAGTTATAAAAATAAATGTGTGTACCTGAAAACTTGTAGAGACTGGAAATGTTGCTAATTTTGAAATTTTAGCCCACTAGAACTCATTCACCAATCTAGGCGAAGCATTCCTAGATTAGGGTTTTCACACAAGAATAGGTTTCTTGAAAAAGGGTATTTGAAAATGCCAAAATCTCAAAATTGACAAAAAATGGTACTCATTTTCCACTTGTGGTGAGTGAGTCCAATTTGGATTTTCTAGAAATTCTATTTTTTGATCTACAACTCTCAGTCTATTCTTTGTGTACCCCCAAGATTTTGAATCCAAAACTTGATTTTCAAGACTATAAGTGACTTGTTGATTGTTAGGGAATGGGGGGTTTTCCTTGGTCAAACCCCTTGTAGGTAATTAAACCAATTGATGAAATAAGATAATGGAGCATGAACATGAAGTAATGCAATTAGAACCTTTCCATGATGATGGATCTTGAATTACTGCAACAATTGATGAAGAATCTTCCTCTTGAATTTCTTAGAAATGATCTTGGAAGCTATCTTGATGACCTTGTGAAGACTTGGAATGCTTAACTCTTGAATTCTCAACTTGATAACATGAAGGTATGATATTGCTTGTTATTATTAAGTTAAATGAGGATTTGAAGGCTTTCTTATATAGGAAATCCACTCACATGACTGTTAATTTGATCCCCAAGGCCGACATTGAAGAAATTTGAATTAAAATATCACTTTTCTTGCCCAAAGCCTTACAAATAGGCCAAATGCGACTCATTCACTATCCTAGGTGAATGAGTCCCACTTGGATGGGACACATTCTCCCAAGGTGGAGAATTGGTGCCATAGGGGCTACTTTCCATGCTAAAGTGTTAGGGAGTGAAGAATTTAGGATTTTATGTGTATTTTGCTAGGTATTTGATCAAAATATGCCTTGGGATGCACAATATGGGGTCATAGGGACCTATTAATGATGATATAAGGTTATAAATGAAATAGGTCCCAAAATCCAATGTGAAAGTGTAAATAAATACACTTTACAAGACTAAATTAAGGCCAATTGGGTCTATTTACTTTAGAAGGTTCCTAAATCCCATGTGAATTTGTAAAACACATTACAACACTAGATTAGGTCCACTTGATTTACAAGCCTCCAAAATTTAATTTGAAGGTGTAAATAAATACATTTTACAACATTAACTTAAGGCAGGCTTAAGTTAATTTAGCTTTAAAAGGGCCCAAGTCCTAATGTGGATGTGTAAAACACCTCACAACATTAGATCAAGGTGACATTAAGTCCAATTTATCATTAATTATTCCCATATCAAGAAAGGGACACTTTTTTTAACACTACATTTAGCCCCCAGTTTAGTGAGAGGATGAACTTGCTTCAAACCCACACTAAAGTAGACATTCAAGATGAGTCTGAGCATACCAATGTAGACAAAAAATGATAACAAGATCACGGTAGTGATCAAGCCCTCAAGATCCAAGATCCTAAGTCAAACCAACATAAGCACAAAAGGACACACACAAGATGTATAATATGTAGCAAAATAAGGTACAAAATCATGCAATGTCAAGAACTAAAAGAAAAGTGAGTAATAAAAATGAGGTGGAACAAAGATTTTCTCACTTTGGGACCACAAAACATTAGGTCATTCATGGGGTGAGTTGTCCCAACAAAGTGGTTTAGTGAGAAATTCATGCCATTGTGTTGCCTTCCCATCATATAATGAGAAAGTCATGCCATTATGTCAGCTTCCAATTATACTAACCATACCAAAGTTATCCACCTGATAACTTTGATATGGTACCATAATGAAAATGCTTTTGTAAATTCTTTTGAATGTCATCTAAAGATTTTGTTTTTGATTTGTTCATGTAAGGTCTTCTTGTTAGGGATCATTGTGCCTAATGTCTCCAAGAGAGGACAAGTCAATGTATCTGATCATCACCCATGGGATGCCTCATTCGTATTATGCCATGTTAGTAGATCATAAACCCTTGGACAACGTAAAACCCAATGACACCACCAAGAAGAGGACACATCACAAGAAAAAAGAAAAATCAACCATGATTTTTTTCCAAAAGATGTCATCATTGTATGCCCCCACTTTAAAATGGTTGCTACACCATCACTATGAGAAATTGCTTTAAAGTAGCTAATGATAAATGAGAGAAGATATGAGAGCCAACTTTGAAAACCCTATGCCAACTCATATGTTTCTAAATTGAGCTACATCATGAATAAGTAGATCACATGTGAGCCAACTTAAGTCATGTCATCCACATCGCAAGCTTTCTCTTATATATGTATGTGATAGGTGACCAATGATCCAAAAGAGACAATGACAAGTGACATATGAGGATGAGGATTTCTTACCTCCTTGCCTCCACTTAGTGTAGGAAAAAGGTGAGATTGGAATGGATGATGATATGCTGCTCCTTGTGATGGATGTAAAACATGCAATAGTGAGTATGCTATGATCCTACAACTATTACATGGAAAGGAGAAACAACTAATGTTATTTATTTTGATAAGTAAACAAAGTTTTTGCTTGATACATATTTAATGAGATATCTATCAGTTCAAGATATACCAAGGTTAAATTTGTCTTGGAAGAATCTTTTATGATAGTGTTGAGATTGAATGACGGATTTTGTTTTGAGGGACAATAACAAGGACCTGTAGTCGTTTCTTGCATGTTAGGCTCTATGGGGACATGGATACCTTGTCCTCTAGCACCAAATCCTTTTTCACTATGCTTGAGTTGTTTCATAATCTCATGATCTCTTCCATAAAGCTTCTTCATCCTTTGCAGATTTGATGTCTATTCATATTTGGAGTTTGTCATGTGTTTTTTCGTTTATTATAAATTGGTTGAAGTGAATGATTTTTACATTACCTCTTTTTCTCTTCCCTTTTTATATTTTTTTGTTATGATCATGTATTCCACCATGTATGTAGAAATGAAATCAAAGGTTTTCAAAGCCTCTTCCAATAACTTTGTGGCTTGTTCCATTTTATTTTCTCTTTCATTATTTTGTATGGGTTCAGAATATGTGGTTGATGTGAAGGGATATATAATGTGAATAATGTCAAAAGTCTTGTTAGTAGTTTCATTATCCCTTAGTGAAGAGGAGTTTAATTTCACTTCATCATCTTCATCTAAGGAATCCATACTACTATTATTTTAAAGAAGTGTGTCAATTTTATTGGTTTCTTGCACCATGATACCTTCCCTATTAGGAGAGTTTTTAGGAGAACTAAAAACTACATGTTCATTACATTCAATGTTTAGTTCATCAAAAATGACTTCATCGCAAGTAAGGGAATGATCCATGGTTGTATTTTCTTGCTTTTCAATGATGGCGTTTCTTTTTTCAATAATTTTTTCATCATTATTCTCATCGATGGGATCTTGTAACACCATAAAATCTTCTTCACCAATAGGAGATATATTAGGAGAGGGGGAAATTTGATTGTTGAGATTGTCGATGATTTCATTTTTTTCCTCTAAGGTCTCATTCTCTTGTGCCATAGTATCTATCCTAGTAGGAGAGATTTTAGAAAAGTGAAAAACAATAGGTTCATCACATTTCGTGGTTGGATTTAGTAAATTTGTTTCATCACTCATAGGAGAGGCATCAAGAGAAGGATAACTAGGAGCTTTATGGTTACCAATGATTGGAATTTTTTGTTCAAATAGGTCTTCCCAAATGGTAGGTGTTGGAAAGAGACACTACACAAGCCATCTAGTATTGACATTGATGGAAACCCTAGTTAGTGATTCTATTTGCACTTCAGTCGTTGCTTATACTGGAAGTCAGATTGAAGTTTTGTGATTAAATGCCAAGTTAGAATAGAGAATTCGACAAAATTTGGTTCATTGATTCATATGCAATTGTCTGTTATCATTTTGAGTTGTGGATCTCAAGGAAGGTTGTTTGGTGTATGAACTATGTTATCGCTAAATCTTGGAGCCTTGTTGATGAGTATAGTGTGTTTTGGATCTTAGAGGAGTAATTTTTTGAAGTGTTTCATGTTCGAGCATGCTGATCTGGGTCCTCACTACGTTGTGGCCAACTTTGGTTGGTGCACATTGAAAATTATTTGTGGATTGAGCCAACAGCTTGTAAATATTTTATGTTTTGTTGAAGTCGACATGTGGTTGATTAAATATTTAGTTGTGGATATATATAAGTGATCATTCATATCATTTGGGTACATGTATGAAGTGTGTTGATGTGTGTTATAAAATTTAGAAGGATTGTCGAGCAATTGTGCACAGTTTCACTTGTGTAGAAAAGGATTTGTGATCTGAATTAAAACTGACAAAGTAGAAGAGAAAAATTAGATAGAAGGTTAAGAATGTGATTGTTGTTCTTACCCAGAACTATAATTAGGCATTAGTAGATGCTATTCTTTTAGTTCAAATCTTCTGGATGTAATCCAAATTCTTTTGTAGTATAGTGATTCCTCTTTTATTTTTGAGCAGTGAGCTCTAGGCAGTGTGCATGAATGCATGTGCATTCTCCTTTTGTAAACACTTATATTTGAGTATACTCAGATTATGGATTGACCTCCACAGTGGTTTTTCCCCTAATAGGGTTTCCACATAAAAAAATATTTGTGTTATGGTGTTGTGGTTGGTTGCTTTGTGTTCTTTCATTTTACTTTTGGTTCAATGCTATAAGTGGTTTAAAGATCAGGTTAATAAAGATAAATTTTGTAGAACACTGATTCACCCCCCTCTCAGTGTTCCTTGATTCCAACAATTGGTATCAGAGCCTAGTTCCTCGGAAGAAGTTTAAAAGCTTGGGGAAGATACGAGAAAGTAATTCAATGGATTCAAGCAGTCTTCAACAACTTTTGGAGGTACTAGATGATCTTGATTACTCCAAATCTGAAGTCTGGGAATTGTAGGAAAGCATCATGAATGCTGAGAAATTCATTCAATCATTGAAAGATAAAATCAATGAGTCAAGGGGAAAGAGAAAGGAACTATGTGATCAGCTTAAACAAAAAGAAAGTAAGAGCATGGAAGGTGAACACCCGAGTCAAGCCTTGAAGGAAAAGACAAAAGAATGTGAAATTTTTTCTAGAGATAATGTTGTCCTGAAGCATGAAATGGAATCTATTATGATGAGGATGACCAAACAGATTGAAGACATAAAGAAGAATGAAGATAATATTGTGTAGTCCTTGAAAGAAAAATATGAAGAATGTAGCCGAATTACTGATGGATTCAATCAGTTGGAGCTCAAATTGAAACAAACTAGAAATAATGAAGAAGATCTTGAACAATAGATTGTTACTCTCTAAGATGAACTTTCCACTGCAAATGAATTCAAGGAGAAGTTCAAGATTAGCTCATTCAAGCTTGATGAAGTGATTAAAAGTTAGAGGACTAGAAGTGACAAGCAAGGTCTTGGATATGAGAAAGGAGAAAGCTTCAAATTTGGACAAAGAAGATTTAGGCAAGGAAATCAAATGAACAAAGCTGGAAGGTACCCTATAAGACAACCTAATGCTCAAAATTTTAATGGTTATTGTTTTGTTTAGAATAAATTTGGTCATATGGATGCTCAATGTAGAATTATAATTAATCTAAGTGATCCATCATTCTGCAGTCAGTGTTTCAATTGCAATAAGTATGGTCATAAGTCAATTGAATGCAAAAATATGTCAAACATATTTCTCAATAGAGATGTTAGATGTTATACATGCAATATATTTGGCTATATTGCTAACCAGTGTAGATCAAGAGAAAATCAATGGTACAACTAGTCTGGAAAAAGAAATATGGTGTGCTACAATTGCAACAAATCTGGTCACATTGCTAGATTTTGTAGAAGCAGAAAGGGTTTGGTAAATCAAAGGAAAAACATGCAAAAGGATGAAAAGAGAAAATTAAAAGTTAAAAAAGATGAGATCAAGAAGAAAATGAAGAAGACATGGGTGAAGAAGAGTCATTCTATTGCAAGAAATGAGCTAGCACCAAAATCTAGTACTAAAAATTCCTTTGAGAATTAGTTTATGGCTTTTGGCCTAGGGGGAGTTTTCAAGAAAATCATCTAAACCCCTTGTCGGTAGTTGGTATCAGAATGTGGAAGATTGCAATGATTACATTAGTGATGTGCAGATGTTTTGGGATCTCTTATGAATGAAACTTATGCAAAATTGAAGGTCCACAAAATAATTTTCTTTCACAGTTTGTGAGAACAAGGTATCTGGAAGACCTAGGGAAAAAGCATTTATTGCAATGAAAAAGGTTAGGTGCGCAAATGATAAAAAGTCATTTCTATCCCTCATTTTTCACATTTCATTTTGAGAAGATGTTTGGAGAGCTATGCAAGAAAAAAATGGTGAGATAGAAGTCTGAAGGTGATTCAATGATCAAACCCTAATCTGGCGAAAGGTATTTATCTGTAAACTTGTGAACTTGAAAATTTTGGAAATGGGTGCTCCATTGGTTGTTGATATTAAGGATAGGCCCCATTTAAAATTCAAATGGCACCCATAAAAACTATCAGGTACATTTTCTTCCATTTTGTATGGTGTTTTTCATATCAAAGATATTAGGGCATATATTCATGAGAATGTTGAAGAATTAGGAAGCTACCAGTTGTTAAATGTATACACCAATCACATTGTGGGAAAATATTTCTGTATAAAACCTAAATTTAAAAATTTGGAGAAGAATAAGTTCACTCAAATTGTGAAATTTCCCATGTTGGGTATGTGCAGGATCATGATGGGCCAAAAATGGTGATATAATGGGTATGTGGTTGATGAATTTTTCTTACCCAAAATTGATGAAACGAAAAGGATTTTTAAAGGATATTCTTAGATTTCCACCAATATAAATTATGCTTTACTTTGAATTTAATAAATAATTATTATTCATTTTCTATTTGAATTACAACTAAAGTCTTGATTGAAAAGCATCTATAGCTTTTAAATGGTATCACATTTTTTGAATCCAAAATAGGCATCACATTATATACTTCACATACTATAGCATTAAAAAAAATAAAATTGAATTTCATGAAGTTTTGACCAAGTTAAGGTGGTCAGACATACAAGTTTTTATAATTTTTAAAAGTTTTAATAAAAAAATCATAATTAATTATTTACTTGGAAAAAATTTACAAAAAAATATGCATCACATCGAGACATGAGTTCTCTACTTATATCTAAAATATTATAAAAAGTATTATCATTTTATTGTAGTTAGGGTGGTCAGATAGACACCTACTTCTTATTTTTTCCCTGAAATTTAAGTACTACTGCATTGAAATTTCAAATTTTCACCAAATAGATTTTTATTTTTAAAATAAACCTCATAGTTTAGAAAGTACATTCAATTTGCTACATAATATATTCTTACATATTTTTGAAATAATATAGATAACTTATTCAAATTTTTATGTCAGGTTGCCTAACTCTGATTTTTTTGAATTTTTCACCACTTAAGGGCCTATTTTTTCCATGGTGATCCTGCACATACCCTGTTCGAAGAAAATGAAGGGGTTTGCTATATATTGATTTGAGTGCATGCCAAGTTCATGTGGTTAAGTCAGCCTTTCAAGATTACAAAGGAAGCTATAAGGACTGAACATTACTGGTTTGAATTCATCTGATGGGCTGCCGACACTAAAATCTTGAAGAACCAAATGGTTACAGATGCAACTGGTTCAATTTTTGATATGAGAGCCATATTATCAAAGTGGATGTTAGATTTTCCTCTATAGTCATTAGGTACAAAATCTATCACTCTAGTTAGGATAATTATGTATCTGGTACAACAATCTATGCAAGATATCAGATGGTCAAAGAAAATGTAGAATATGATATATGTGAGTTACTCTAGAGCTAGCTAATTGAGAATCTTGGCAAAATCAAGAAGGATAAGAAGAATTCTTTCAAATATGGTAATATGTTGTGTTTATTCTTCTATTTCATGAATGAAGTTCTGGGAGTTGGAAAAGTGCATTGACAAGGTGATAAATCGGTAGTTGTTCAAATTATAGAATATTGTATAGAATTTGTGATAGCAAAGCTAGAAAAACTGCTATTTAGGGTTATTTCAAGAATTTTTAGAATGAAATGCAAGCCAGAGAAAGGATTCCTACATCTATTATGGAGAAGTACAAAGAAAAAAATTGATTCATGGTTGATATTGATCAGTGCTTAATGGATGTTGTGGAATATATAATAGTGTGGATAAATTCTATGGGTTATGAAGTTGAGGAACACATTTTGGAGTTGTATGCTCAACACTTGTTGAGTAAACCTAAAGATCCGATAGAAGAAAGGTTTGGTACCTTTGAGGAAAAGGATATGCAAGTGCATGATCAATTGAAGAAGCCTATGATAATATAAAAGGTGAGAAAGGAAGTTGAAGCCTTTGTAGAAAGCATGGGGATATCAGCTGAATCTATAAGGGATGCTAGAAAGAAAAGAGAACAAGATAAAGTAGGAGAGCCAACTAGAACTGAGTCTACTAGTTCAACAAAATTCTCTACCAGATCTAGATCCACAAGGAGTTGTGCACTTTCATTCGGTCCTGCAAAGAAGCCAAGTCCTGTGAAAGCTCAAGTCAAGAAATCTGGGAGAGAAGGAAAGAGGAAGAAGGATAAAAGCACAAGAGTGTATGTTGCTATTTCAGAAGATGAAGCAACTAAATTTGATGAAGAGGTAAGAGAAATAAAGCATAAGGGCTCAAAATCATCTAATGTCTCTAAGGACAAGCCCTTCGGTGAAGAGAAAGCAAGGAAAAAGATGAAATTTGACAAATCAGGTATGTCCAGGTAGAAGAAGTGGAAAAATCCTTGATTAAATATGGTAATATTAGGCCACTTTTTGAATGGTATGACACCTTTTATAGTGTTGATCAAAGAATTCTTGAGGAAGCCTCAATAAATTAATTGAATAATTTCAATACATGAATTTCATTGAAATAATGTCTGAGTTACCTAAAGGTCTGTATGAAGTCTTAGAAATGAGGAGAGTGAATGCAAGAATTGAAGAAGAGCAAATGAGAGAATGGATACTTGTTGATTTTTGTTGAGTGATGTCAATAGAAGAGATGAAGAAAATTCTAATTGATGCTAAGAGGTATTTTAAGAGAAAAACAAGGGTGAATAAGCTAATGATTGGGAAAACTAGAGAAGTTGCAAAAGACACTGAGAAAATCCTTAAGGTAGTTCTATTGAAAAATAGATATAATGTTGTTTCTGAAGAAGCTCATAGTGAAGATGCTCCATATGGTCTGGTAAATGAAGAAGTGATAGAAGACACATTTGAGGATACTTTGAATCCTCTTGAAATACAAGATGTTGAAATTTCTATGGAGACTGAAGCTCCTAAAGTTGTGTCAATTGATGAAATTGAGATTCCTAAAGCCAAGGAAGAATCAGTGATTGGAGAAAAGAAGGTTGAAGTGAAGGAGATTCCCATGGAAGCAAGAGACACTGTTAAGGTAGTATAGGAGTTCTTAGAAGAGCAATAGGAAGAGTTTTATCTTGAAATGGTTAAAGGTCCTATCAACTTGGCCACTCTATCTCCGATTGAGAAGTTGAAAGTTGTTTCATTTGCTCAGGTCAAGGCAAGGGAGGAGATTCTAAAATCTCATATTAAAGATAGTGAGTTGTTAAGTCTTACATCTAATATCCTGGAGAAGATCATGCCTACATATGTCAAGGATTCATCCTATTCTCCATTGAGTCAGTTGAAGAAAATTGTGAATTCTATAAGTACTCACTTTGAGTCACTTGAAAAGTCAGCTATGGATAAGGTTCAAAAGGAATTTGATGCTAAAAGGTTCAATAGGTTGAAGGGGATGATTGCTAATGATAAATATTTGTTAGCTACCTGTGTAAAAAATATTCAAAGTTCTTTTTTTGAAGGTGGAAATATTTACAAGTCATGCTTATCATTACCTAAGTTCATCGAGGACACTAAAAAGAAAATGATGGAATATGAGAAACAGTTAACAAATATCTCTCAAGCATTTGATCCTCTAACTATTTTTGTTAGTAAGCAAGAAAGTTAAGTCATATCCTTGCTTGAAAAAATCAAAAGTTTGAAGCATGAAGAAGGCATAATTGTTGAAAAAGTATGCAAGCTTAGAGGACTAATTGATCCTAAGATGGAGACAATTCTTAGTGCATTGAAGGAAGCACAAGATGTTATGGCGGTTAGTGATCCATCAAAACTTGAGTTAGCAAAGATGCAATCTTATCTATTTTTTGGTCACATGACTATTTTGGAGAGTCTCAAAAAGAGTCGAGACACTAGTTTGAGCCTGTTGAAGACCAATTTTGGAGACATATTCAAGTTTATGTAAGTTGTAGAAGCATGTCTGTACATATGCAATTTGTTCATAGAAATTTTGTTTGATTTTTGGTATGCAGATTCCCACCTTTTCCATTGATGTCAAAGGGGGAGTATGGGATGGTGAAAAATTTCTTAATCATCTTAGGGGGAGTTGTGTTTTGAAGTTTTGAAGGTTGGCAGTGTATTCATGTTGGTACCGATTCGATACGTAGTCATTTTTCACTAAGTGTTGCCATCAATGCCAAAAGGGGAGATTGTTGGCAAGAGACATTGCACAAGTCATTTGGTGTTGTCATTAATGGCAACCCTAGTCAGTGATTCAGTTTGCACTTTAGTAGTTGCTTATACCAGAAGTCAGATTGAAATTTTTTGATTAACTGTCAAGTTAGAACAAAGCATCCGATAGAATTGTATTCATCAATTCATATGAAAATTTTTGTTATCATTTTGAGTTGTGGATCTTAGGGAAGGTTGTTTGGTGTATGAACTATGTTATCCCTTAATATTTGAGCCTCGTATTGATTGGTGTGCAAGTTAGAAGATCTGATTAATTATTTTTCATTTTAACCATGCAAAAAGGCCGAATTGATGATTATAGAAAGCTGTGGATCTTGAAGAGTAATTATTTGAAGTGTTTCATGTTCGAGCATGTTGATTTGGGTCCTTGCTATGTTGTGTCCAACTTTGGTTGGTGGAAATTGAAAATTATTTGTGGATTGAGCCGATAGTTTGTAAATATTTTATGTTTTGTTGAAGCCAACATGTGATTGATTAAATCTTTAGTTGTGGATATATATAAGCAATCATTTATATCATTTGGGTACATGTAAAAAGTGTGTCACGAAAGTTAGAAGGATTGTAGAGTAGTTGTGCATAGTTTCACTTGTGTAGAAAAGAATTTGTGATTTGAATTAAAATAGACAAAGAAAAAGAGAAAAATCAAATAAAAGGTCAAGAATGTGATTGTTGTGCTTAACCAAAACTATAATTAGGCATTAGTAGATTCTATTGTTTTAGTTCAAATATTCTAGATGTAATCCAAATGCTTTTGTAAGACAGTGAGTCTTCTTTTATTTCTTAGTAGTGAGCTCTAGGCAGTGTGCATGAATGCATGTGCATTTTCCTTTTGTAAACACTTATATTTGAGTATACTCAGATTGCGGATTGACCTCCACTATGGTTTTTCCCCTAACAAGGTTTCCACGTAAAAAATATTTGTGTTATGGTGTTGAGGTTGATTTCTTTGTGTTCTTGCATCTTACTTTTGGTTCAATGCTACAAGTGGTTTAAAGATTAGGTTAATAAAGTTAAATTTTGTAGAACACTGATTCACCCCCCCTCTTAGTGTTCCTTGATTCCAATAGTAGGGGCATTAGGAAAGGGAGGAATAAGATTCTCGTGAGTCTCAATAAGGATATCTTCTAACACTAAACTATCTTATTCATATAGGAGAAGAAAAGGTTTCATTGTCATGATTATCTACATTTACATCCCAATGTCCTTTAGTTTCTTCCCAAGTAGTAGAGGTAGGATTGTCATAGCTCTCAAATATCAACATATCCTCCACACAATTTTGTTTGTCATGATCATTCGTGATTGCATCCTTATTCACTAAAGAATTTTCACAAGTAGGGGAGGTGTTGGGAGATGAATGGAGACTAGGTAAAGTAGTTCTAGGGTATGTGCAGGATCATCATGGAAAAAAAGGGCCCTTAAGTGGCGAAAAATTTAGAAAAATTAGAGTTAGGAAACTTGACATAAAAATTTGAATAAGTTATCTATATTATTTCAAAAATGCGTAAGAATAGAATCTGTAGAAAATTGAATCTAGTTTCTAAACTACAAGATTTGTTTATTTTTTAAATCTATTTGGTGAAAATTTGAAATTTCAATGCATTAGTACTTAAATTTCAGGGAAAAAATAAGAATTAGGTGTCTGTCTGACCACCCTAACCACAATAAAATGATAATATTTTTATTTATAATATTTTAGATATAAGTAGAGGACTCATGTCCTAATGTGATGCATATTTTTTTGTATTTTTTTGAAGTAATTAATTAATTTTGATTTTTTATTACAACTTTTAAAAAATATAAAAAATTGTATGTCTGTCCACCTTAACTTTGTCAAAAATTCATGAAATTATTATTTTTTAATCTCATAGTATATGAAGCATAGAATGTGACACATGTTTCATATTCAAAAAATGTGATACCGTTTGAAAGCTATAGATGTTTTTCAATTAGCCTATCAATCAAGACTTTAGTCGTAATTTAAATAGAAAATGAATAATAATTATTTATTAAATTCAAAGTAAAGAATAATTTGTATTGGTGGAATGTTGAGAATCTCCTTTAAAAACCCTTTTCATTTCATCAATTTTGGGTAAAAAAAGTCGTTAGCCACATACCCTACACATACCCATTATATCGCCACTTTTTGGTCAATCATGATCCTACACATACCTAGTGGCCATGATGTCATGATGTAGTATAGGGGTTCAAATCAACCAATCAACTCAATTTCAACTGATTTTAGCAAGTCTTTAACCTCCAAAACCCTGAGACGACAAATCTTCATAAAATCTCACACTTTTCCTTATAGATCTACAACTTAGTTTCTTGATCATCACTTGTAGATTATTTGTCAAACCCATTAACCAACCATCATTTCAAACACCCTTTATTCCCTTCCAAAACATATCTCAAGAGACTGTAGGGTTACCTTGGACCAATTCCTCAATTCAAGCTTCAATGTTGTTCAAACTAGGCCAATTAGGCCAATTTAACAAAGAAACCCTATTTTAAACTTACTTCCAAGCCCAAAAAAACTTGGAAAGTCATAAACTAGTCTACAAAAAATAAAATTCCACCACTCTTTGCCAATGGAAATCCCTCTAACACCTCTTATCACAAAACCCTCAATTCTAGCCTTTCTAAGGAAGGTTTATTGAAAAACACCACTCCATACCTCTCCTCTTTCTTCAAATGCTTCTAATACATAAAAAAAAACCTAAAAATGCTTAAAAAATCTTTAGAAATTGCTTCCCCAACATATTTCAATCATTAACCCCCTTAAACCACTCATTTTTCACCCAAAATTCACACTTTTTCCAACTAGGGCATCATACAAACCAGCATAAACCCTTATTCAGGCTCTTAAAACTCACACCATATTAAGGAATATCCAAAATAATTTCATTCTACCAAGTTTAAAAAGATTTCACTAGATAAAATGAGTCTTATGTATTTTTGTTTGCTCTCACATTCCTTATTCAAGGTTTTTGGATAGTTTTTCAAAGAAATACAATATCTTTCTTATTTTTCAATTAAATTCAACAAGACCAATTGAAAAGTGACATAGAATTATAGGTTCATCAATCAAAATGACTACCCCTCAAGAATCTGATATTTCAGGGCTGTATAGAAGTCTACACAATCAATTTACACAGAAAATATGTAAAGAAATGGATTTTTTATTCATTTTCAATCTCAAAGATCTTCCGTACATGCTCTCCCTCATACCGCAAAGTTTTTGTGAGGCTTATTTATGCTTTATAAAATCAAAACAGTGACTCAAACTGCCTTTCTAACTACTTGACTCTTCATCTTCCACCTTTTACAATTTTGTGCACATTTCCCAACTTTTCACAAAATTAACATTACATGACAACTCGCCCAAAAACTCACCTAGAAACCTAGAACTAACTCAAAAGCATTAGAAATGGACCAAATAGGAGAGATGCAAGCCATAAACCAAATTTTGCAAAATTTCCTCATGGAAGCATGAAGTTGTCATGGTGCTCTTGCAGCAAACTCCCGGCCAAAAGAAATTCCAAGCCCTTTTGGATTGAGGGTAGTAACAGGTCCTTTGTACACTCCTATTTGATGTCCTCTATGAACCATCTCTTGTCCTCTTTGAAGCAACTCTAATTGGTCTTCATTTTCACCTCTGGTTTCAACTTGTCAAAGCAAACTATCCTACTACTTGTTGTGTTACCTGGAATTAGATCCTCCATTCTTTGGTGTATCCCAATCCCTACCTCAACATATTGTCCTCCTTTCATTTTGAACTTTAGTTTTTTTCCCATCAAAATTTCTATCACAACAAGGGAGTGATAGATGATTTCCTTATCTTTTCCCCCTTGCAATGCAACAATGATCTGTGCATCTTTGTTTATCTCCTCTCCCATATGATATTCTGCCCTTACACCTACTACCTCATCATGCAAATTTTTAAACCAATCTTGAGTCTCAAGGATCAATTCATCCTTGACCTTCTCTTTATCCAATATTGACAACAACTCATCATTTCCCTCCAAAATCAATTCATCCTTCACCTCTGTTGTCTTCATACCTTCATACTCTAATATGGCTGCAATCTCTAAGTGCTCTTCTTCTTCTATTTTGGTTTTTTCTTCTTGTTCTTCTATTATCTTCACTTGTCTTCTCCTTTGAACTATCTTCTTAGTGGGCCATACAAATTTATTCTTCATTGGAAAGTGCCAACTGGGTGCTCTTTTGAGCAACTGCTCCATCTCATCTTCATGACTTCTTATCATCTTTTCCATAGCTTTCCTTATTTCTCTTATCTCTTTCTCAACCTCTATTTGCCTCATCTTTTCCTCTTTCCTCTTCCTCTCTTTTTCTTCTTGCTTCTTATTTTTTGAACCCTCATCCTACTAGTGCCTTCTCAACAAATCCATCTTCCCTTCAAGCAAGTCCGTTTAACCTTGCTTCCTCTTGCCTTTGCCTCACCTAGGTCTCTTCTCTTTTCCTCTACCTAGTCTTTTGGAAACCAGGTTCTCTCTTCAAACTACACAAACAGCAAAATCTCTTTCCAAAAAAATTTGATCTTTGCTACCAATTGATGTAGTAAAGTGGTTTAAATCAACCAATCAACTCAATTTCAACTAATTTCAGAAAATATTTAACCTCCAAAATCCTAATAGGGTGAATCTTCATACAATCTCACACTTTTCCTTGTAGGTCTGCAACTCAGTTTCTTGATCATCACTTGTAGATTATTTTTCAAACCCATTAACCAACCATAATTTCAAACACCATTTATTCCCTTCCAAAACATATCTCAAGATACCATAAATTTACCTTGGATCAATTCCTTAATTTAGGCTTCAACGTTGTTCAACCTAGGCCAATTAGGCCAATTTAATAAAGCAACCCTATTCTAAACTTACTTCCAATCCCAATAATCATTTGATAGTCATAAAATAGTCTACAAAAAATCAAATTCACCACTCTTTTCTAATGGAAATCCCTTTGACACCCCTAATCACAAAACCCTCAATTCTAGCCTTTCCAAGGAGGGTTTATTGAAAAACACCTCTCCAAACATATCCTGTTTTTTCCAGTGCTTCTAACACATCAAAGAAAACCTCCACATGCTTAAAAAATATTTATAAATTTTTTCCCTAATATATTTCAATCATTAACCACCTTAAACCACTCATTTTTCACCCAAAATTCACACTTTTTCCAACTAGGGCATCATACAAACCTGCATAAACCCTTACTTGGGCTCCTAAAACTCACACCATATCAAGGCCTATCCCAAATACTTTCATTATATCAAGTTTAAAAATATTTCACTAGATAAAATGAGTATTATACATTTTTGTTTGCTCTTGGGTTCCTTACTCAGGGTTTCTGGACAATTTTTCAAAGAAATGCAATATCTTTCCTATTTCTCAATGAAATTCAACCAGACCAATTGAAAAGTTATATAGACTCATAGGTTCATCAATTCCAATGAATAATTCTTAAGAATATGACCATACGGGGCCGTATAGAAGTCTACAGAATCAGTTTACACAACAAATATTCAAAGAAATGGAGTTTTTATTCATTTTCAATCACAAAGATCTTCAATACATCCTCTCCTCCATACCTCAAAGTTTTTTTGAGGATTATTTATTCTTGAAAAAAACCAAACAATGACTCAAACTTCCTTTCTAACTACTTGACCCTTCATCTTCCACCTTTTACAATATTGTGCAATTTTTGCAACTTTTCACAAAATTGGCATTATACATTACTAACCCAGAAACTAACCTAAAAACCTAGAAATGACTTGAAAACATTATAAATTACCCAAATAGGAACTTATTACAAAGAGATGCAAGTCATAATCGAAAATTTTCAAAATTGCCTCATGGAGGCATGTAGTTGTCATGGTGCTCCTACACCATCTCAAGTTTGTGTGTCATAGTATCTTTCCAAGGGGGAAGAAAAAAAAGAGTTTCATGATTGTCAATGATTGTCTCCTATCTCCAAGATAACTTTTTCACTAATAGGAGAGGTATCAGGAGAAGAACAATTATTATTTTCATGATTGTCAATGCTTTCATCCTCTTGTATCAAACCTTTAGTGGATGATCCTAGTGAGAGGAAGTCCTTAAGGGCCTCATCTAACATGTCTAAGTCATCACTACTAAAGGGCTTGGATGATATGCTTTTTCTAAATTTAAGCATTTTTTGAATTGTTTCATTTGATGTTTTTTGTTTTCTAATCAATTTGATCTAAGTGAATTAGGAACTAATGCTGAAAATGAAAATTGTAAAAATCTAATGCTATTTCTAATGACTTCAATGTAACATAAAGAAATTGAACTAAAATAGAAAAGTAATAGAGGAAATCAAAAGCTTTAAAAGTATAATTTTAATTCTATAAATAGAAATGCAAATTTTGCACTGGGACTGATTCACCCAAGGTGGCGAATGATTACCAATAGGGTTTTTTTTTCATAATTTTCAGATGTTTTTGGTTAATTTTTATGTTTTCTATTCTATATGATCTAGATCAAGGATGCAAATGTAGTTTTTCAATACTTTTTAATGAAATTAAGTGCAAAAATGCAAGCTAAATGAACTTTTCATTAATGCAAGAATTTAAACTCTAGAATGCAAATTAACCAATGCAAAACCTAATGCAATGTTAATGTAAGCTAAATCTAGGATGCAAATGTAGTTAAAATTAGAATTTCAATGTTCTAAATGCAATTTCACCAAAATGAAAAGATGAAAATGGGGGTGCTCTCTTTTGCTTCTAGGGTTTTGGACCTAAAAGGAGAGATACCATTTCCAACCTTTCACTCAAGAACAAAACCTTGAGATTTCAATGCAAAGGAGATTGAAATTTGGAAAAGGGAAGGTTATAGGGATTGAATGATGTATAATGAGGTCTTCACCACCAAGTGTAAACTTGGAAAATACAATGAATTGGAAAACACAATGTGATATGAAAAATGACCTAGAAAATGCAAATGAAACAAATAAAAAAATTATTAAACTAAATGTGTGTACCTAGAAACTTGTAGAGACTAGACATACTATTGATTCTAAAATTTTAGCTTATTGGGACTCATTCGCCAATATAGGTGAATCAATCCCAAATTGAGGTTTCCACATAGGAATAGGTTTCTTGAGAAAGGGTATGTAAAAATGAAAAAATATCAAAATTGACCAAAAATGCAACTAATTTTCCACTTGTGGTGATTGAGTCTAGTTTGGCTTTTCTAGAAATTCAAAGTTCTAATCTGCACCTCTCAATCTACTCTTTTTGTACCTCGAAGTGTCTAGATCTAAAACCCTGATTTTCAGGACTATAAGTGAAATTTTGTGAAGATTTTGACCTTGAAAGTAGGGAGATGACTTTAACAAGTTTGAAACCTATTCTTCAATCATCTCCAACCCTTCAAAGCACCTAGATCTACAATCACATAAAGAGAGAGAAAAATTTGTTAATTGTTAGGGAATGGGGGTTTACCTTGGTCAAACCCCTTGTAGGTAATTAAACCAAATGATGAAATAAGATAATGGAGCATAAACATTAAGTAATGTAATTAGATCCTTTCCATGATGATGGATCTTTAATTGTTTCAACAATTGATCAAGAATCTTTCTCTTAAATGTCTTAGAAATGATCTTGGAAGCTATCTTGATGACCTTGTGAAGAGTTGGAATGATTAACAATTGAATGGTTGAGTTGATAACACGAAGTTATGATATTGCTTGTTATTCTTATGTGAAATGAGGATTTGAAGGATTTCTTATATAAGCAATCCAGTTACATGACCATTAATTTGATCTCTAAGGTCGACATTGACAAAATTTGAATTGAAAACCCACTTTTCCTAATCAAAGCCTTAAAAATAGGCCAAATGGGATTCATTCACCATCTTGGGTGAATAAGTCTCACCTAGATGGGACTCATTTTCCTAACATGGCGAATGGGTCCCACAGAGGCTATTTTCCATGCTAAAGTGTCAAGGAGTGAGAATTTAAGTTTTTATATTGATTTTTTTGGGTCTTTGATTAAAATATTCCTTGGGATGCACAATATGGGGTCATAGGGGCCTATTAGTCGTGATATAATGTTATAAATGCAATGGGGTCCAAAATCCAATGTGAAAGTGTAAATAAATACACTTTACAACACTAAATTAAGGCCAGATTGGGTTTATTTAGTTTAGAAGGGCCCTAAATCCCATGTCAATATGTAAAAAACATTACAACACTAGATTAGGTCCACTTGATTTACAAACCTCCAAAATTTAATGTGAAGATGTAAATAAATATATTTTACAACATTAAATTAAGGCATGGTTAAGTTAATTTAGCTTAAAAATGTCCCAAGACCTAATGTGGATGTGTAAAACACCTCACAACACTAGTTCAAGGAGACATTAAGTCCACTTTATCATTAATTATTCCCATATCAAGCAAGGGACACTCTTTTCGACACTACATGAATAAAATTTTTTTCTTCTTGTATATTTCTTCTTTAAAAATTGATAATCATGTCTAATTCCTTTAGAAATTTTTCTTTTAGTTAAAAATTTTCTTTAAATGTACTTACAAATCTCTTTCAATATTCTAATAAATCTCATTTAAATCTACTCATAAATTATGATTATAAATAAGTCTGCTAGTATATGAAAAGATATTACATTAAATTCTTTCTTCTCACATCTTCAATTTATCTTCATTTACACCTTGTTAAATATCTCCTTAGCTAAGAGAGGTGACTCTCCTAAAGTGGGTGATCCACCCAAGAGGGGCCATCCCAATTTAGAATTTATATGGAAAGAATAATTGAATAAAAATGGGAGATATTTATTGTAGCTAAAGTTAAAATCTACAATAATTTTAAATCCACAATGGATCTCTGCCACAAATTAAGGAATCTCCCACGTACTGAAACTTTAATGAGGCTGGCGGCCGTCAGTGGCAGTTGGAACTTTCGTTTCTATACAGTGAGCTTTGTCAGTTTAATTGATGCAATCATTCTGTACTCACACGAGAAAATAGTCGTAAGCCCTGGAGAAAGAACAGCGGTCCCTTTGCACGCAGTGGTGGTGCCATTTCCTGCACAGGGCCATGTCAATCCGCTCATGAATTTTGCGGAGCTGCTGGCCATGCGGGGATTCTTCATAACCTTTGTCACCACCGAATGGATCGACCAACGCCTGCTAAAAGCGGCTTCCACAGATGCAGCAGCGCGTGACCGTGAAGCCAAAGAGAAGGGCTTCAAGTTTCGTTTTCTCTCTATTCCTGATGGCTTGCCGCCTGAGCACTGCCGAACTTCTGAGCTCGGTGGTCTTTTTCTTGCACTGGAAAGTATGAGCCCTGCTTTGGAATGTCTGTTAGCAGCACCAGACAGTTCTGTTCCGCCCATCACTTGCATTATATCGGATAGTTATATCTCTTGCGCGGCGCAGGTGGCTCAAAATCTGGGGGTACCCCGAGTTATTTTCTGGACTTGTTGTACTGCAAACTCAATTGCTCAGACTAATGCTAACCTTCTGCTTTCTCAGGGCCATATTCCAGTCAAAGGTATTTAGCAGTAAGATCATTGTAGTTTTCAACTTAGAGCTCTTATAGTTAGTCCTATTATTGCATTGGACTTAGAACTCCTTTCTTAATATGATTGACATTTTTGTTGCAGATGAAGATTTGAGATCTAAAGACAAACTAATTACATCTCTTCCTGGAAAAATCCTTCCTATCCGGCCAACTGATATAGTCTCCTACCGCGAAAAGCATGTCTCTGAAACCATTTACAGTGCCTTCCTCTACGAAGCTCGCCACCAAAACATAGCAGACGACCTGCTGGTGAACACCTTCGAGGAGCTGGAAGGAGGAAAGGAAGCACAAATGGGCCTCAGCATAAATGGATGCCCTGCTCTGGCAGTAGGCCCGGTGTCTCTTCCCAATTTCCTACAAGGCCAGAATTCAATGTTCAGTATGTGGGAAGAGGACAATACTTGCTTTCAATGGCTAGATTCTCACCAAGAGCAATCTGTGTTATATGTTTCCTTTGGTAGCATTGCTGTAAAATCTGAAAGGCAATTGCACGAGCTGGCACTTGGACTTGAGGCTTCTGGGTACCCTTTCCTGTGGGTACTTAGATCTGACATAGCTGAAGGCAAGTCCCTAGAGTTACCAGAGGGCTTTATGGAACGAACCAAAGATCGAGCCATGGTGGTTAGTTGGACCAAGCAGTTGCAGGTAAGTCATTTTCCACTGCTATTTTTTAATAAAAGTAATAGACTAAATTTATTTATGAAAAATAAATTGATCTGTCAAAGCTTCTCTGATTGCAGGTAGTGGGGGTTTCCTTACACACAATGGGTGGAACTCTACTTTAGAAGCAATCAGCATGGGAGTTCCTATGATCGGATGGCCATATTTTTCTGATCAATTTATTAATTGTCGATTTGCCAAAGATGTTTGGAAAGTTGGCTTAGACTTTGAAGGTGTTGACGTTGATGAATTCAAATTGGTCACCAAGGAAGAGGTTGAAAATGTAGTGAAGGATCTGATGGAAGGTAGTGTAGGAAAGGAGCTGCGGAGAAATGTTGCAAGGTTCAAGGAGGCAATAACTAAGGCAGTGATGCCAGGGGGTACTTCTTTTGAAAATCTCAATACGTTTGTTGAACATATGGAAAATATAGCTAAATCGAAGGTCTAAGGAGCTCCCAAAGTCTGTTATTTATGTTCCCAAATGTGTAATATTTAATTACAATGTGAATTAGTTTATGTGGAAAGAGTTATGGTTTCTCCTCTATGGAAAGTCTGGTAGCTTTTCAAGGTCATGGAAAGATAGCCAAATCAAAGGTCTAAGGAGCTTTTAGAGTCTGGTATTTATTTTGTCAAGTTTATATTCTCAGTTAATTTATGTCCGGAAAGAGATGTTTGTCCACCATCGAAAGGCTTGTACCTTTTGAAGAGAAGATAAATTATAGCCTCAATTAATTTATGTGGAAACAGATGGTTTGTCCACCATCGAAAGGCTAAGCTTTTGAAGATCAGATAAGGTTTGGTAGATTTTGGTGATTAGGTTTATAGAAATGTAATATCGTTTCATATGAAATATTTGTTTTCGTATTTAGTCTTTTACTGTTTGAAGAATAAATATTCATTTCAAAGTTTCTCTCAAAATAAATTAGAGATATATGACATCAAATTCTTGTGAGTAATTTAGTATTGAAATTATATTTTGCGTAAAAAATAATTTAATTGTGTAAATAATGTGTGTATATATAATATATATATTTTTTTTAAAGTAAAAATAATTATAATAGGTGTAATGTTTATGTGTAATAATTTCAATTTATAGTATATAATTATAACTATTAGGTATGAATTTAACACTAAAAATATAATAAATTATTGGATGGAGAGATGTGTAGGTGATTGTAATAGATTACTTATATTTCTTTGATTTTTTGGATAGAAATATAACTCTAATCATTATCTTTTGTCAAAAGCTTATGATAACATCTATTGCAAATCAAAACTTATAAATTATAGATTAAAATCAAGTGACCTAGGCCCTATTGTTAAATGTGGTAACTTAGATCCACATTTACACAATTTGAAATTCTAATGAACAAACAATGACCATTCATTAGAATAAGCTCAACTTAGAATAAAAATTAAATAAATCTAACTTTTATGAGACAAGACCATGCAACCAATCTTATTCAAGGGAGAAGACCATACTAGAAATTGTGGTTTGATAAAACTAGCGCTTGCACCTTAGCAAGGCGCAAGGGTTACGCCGATAGGAGGGTATACTATGGTAGTGTATTCGAAGGGCGGAGAGGGGGGAGAATGCGTGGGGAAAGTGCAATTTGGTTTTTTTAAGTAGAGTAGAACATGCCAAGTGGATGAACAGTACAATATATTATCTTAAATGGTTGAAGTGTCGGAACATTATAGCTCAACTGGTCCAAGTACATTTGTTGGCAGTTCATGATATACAAAATGTGTGCTATGAGAAGTCAAAATACTGGTGAACAATTTTGTAGTAGAACTTTTTTTTTGGACTAAACACAGTACAATTGTTGGTGTTTGATGGTGAGGAGCTATGATATATGCCATTCGGTTTCAAGGCCTGCAAAGCAAAAGAAATGGAATGGTTAGGTGGGAACATTATTTGTTGAGATGTACAATGATTGCTCCATGTTCAATTCATTATAAAACTATTAAATATACATCTATATTTACTTTGTAAAAAAGAAATTACTGATATAAGAATAAGCAAGAGCGACATGAGGGAGAAAGGGAAAGGAGCTGTGCACCTTGACTTTTTAGAGATAGTTGTAATCGGGCTTCCTCTTCTTTTCTCATAGTTGTGTATGGGTGGTTATGCATTTTTGAGAATCTCTCAAAGGAGAACATTGGTTGAATACGAAGGTTGTTCAACGATTTCACTCTGGATATAGCTGTAAATGTAAGTCCTTGTCGTTCTATTTTTCCAATGTCGATAGTTGCTCTGGATAGCGTTAGGCCTTGGGATTTGTGTATGGTAATAGCCCATGCCATTGTGAGCGGAATTTGCCTATGACTGCCCAATGATACAGGTATTATCGGTATACTTTTGGGGTCATTTGCATTCCATGCTGGCCCACTATAAGTATCGATCCTTGCCACAACATAAAGTGGAACATCTGGGGGTCTGGAACCAAGGCTGTAAACTATCTCAACAACTTCACCTAAAGCTCCATTTACAAGGCCTGCTTGTGTCCATATGTTGGTTGTCAGCATGATGCGCTGCCCTATACAAAGGAATACCTGCTTTTCAAGCTGTTCATCAGTAGTTCCATTATCTGCTGCAGCCCTGGTGGTAGTTGCAGCACTTATTGCAACTGGACGGTTTAACAATTTCAACATTCTTCTATTGTGAAGTCTAACTAAATCATTGGTAGCAAACAAGTGCATTGAATTGTCGAACATTTCTTTTTCGCTAGAGGTGAGATGTTTATCTGTGCATGTTTTTAAAAGTTGCCAATCCTCTTGTGATGCTTTTACATTGCGTATGTTCTGCAATATTTGGCGGAATTGTCTTTGTTCTAGAGTCTCACGCTGTTGACGAAACACTGTTTCTAAGGTGACAACGGTCGTGAACTGGTCCCATAGTGTTTTTGCATTTGAGTGTGACATGTAAATAGGCTTGTCCAGTACAAGCGGGAGCTGTGCAAGGTCACCTATCAGGATTATTGACACCCCACCAAAATAAAGATGTTGTTAATGCGGGAAGGCCTCACGTAGTCTCGCATCTATCTTCAGTAGCAACTTTGGTCCTATGAAGCTCATCTCATCAATCAACACATATCTTATGTGTTTCATCTCTTCCTAAAATGTTATTAATGATTGGCCTTGTAGTGGGTGCATTTCTTTGACAGGAATTCGAAGTAGGGAATGTATAGTTGATGCATGTATATTAAATGCAACAACCCCTGTAGGAGCCAATGTGAGTAGTTGGTTTTGCTGGTGCAGATTGTAACTATCAAGTGCTTTTCTTATGCGAGCAATCAAGTATGATTTCCCTATACCTGCTGTCCCTTGAATGATCATGTGTAATGGTTTATTTGACTGATGTTTGCTATGGTTGATAATATGTGTGAGTGCTAGTTTTTATTTGGAAGATAATGTATAGTCTGGGACATCATACTTAGTTGGAGCATGCCTTTCATGGCTACATGCTTTCTCCATGTTTATAAATTGTGTGGCAATTTCATGAAGCTCTTGGGGCACTACAAGTTGTTCCCATCTGTAGCTGCTATCAAACTCATGCCTGCCAAGCAGGTCAAGCTCATTTAGGCTGATGTTGTTGGAGGGGCCCATTTGCGAAAATAATTACCATTCATTCATTTCTAGCATGTCCCTTTTGTCCATGTCAATTTCACTGTCTGATTCTACATCGTCGGTGTTTACGTCTGACGGGGCGGTGCGCGGGACATGCCATACATCATATTTGGATGTATTCATTTGCTTCCAATTTGCAAGTATTGTATCCTTAGTTATCCCTATGTCGATTTCCAAGCTTCGGAAGTGCTTGTACAACAGGAGCTCACTCCAACAAAAAGTTTCGAACTAGTCCGAGTCCTCGTCTGGGATGGTGTAGAACTTTGGGAAAACATTGACAATCGCTTTGACCTTTCTTTCTTTCCACTTGCATCCCTTGCGACTCGCAGAGTATGAGAAAGATCCTGCAGATTCAAGTAGCGTTGTTGTCTCCAATTCTGGAGGTCGATTAATGTACGAATGAAGGTAGCTAGGTTGTAGATGGCTTTCATGTGGAACTCTTGTTATTTGATGGAACATTTTGCGTCCAACATTCAAAGATGTAAAAAGTCGATTACAAACATTAAGCGGCAATTTCTGAAGCATATGGCATGTTTCTTGTGCTCCAATATCACGCTCTACCACGATTTCTGCCATGAATTTTTGATATGCTGTGAGGGCTGACACATCTTGTTTTTGGGTTGCAGATATTCTTGCTAGCATGTCAGTACAATTCTCAGATGCTCTCTCTGCTTTTGATGCATATTTGGAAATGTATTTTAGAACAACTGCTTGTGAGATGACAGGTTGACAATCTATGTTGGCTCTCCATATTGAAATCATTTCTGGATTGTGTATGTTTAACCTATCATCATTCCATGCAGGTTCATATTGTTTTGTCCCATAGTTGTCACGTGATAGGGTAGATATAATTTTCTCTTTCCATGGAGCTTTGTATCGACATTCTACCTTTTTCCCTTTCTTTCGCAAGCATGTCCCCTCTCTGCATTTTGTGTGCCTTTGGACACGATTTATGATCTCTTCGTAGTCATGAGAGGGGTCTGTAGCAAATATTTTTGTTGTGTCTAGTAAGCAAGGATCGTCTTGGAAAGATCAAAAAATCAAGTTGTTTCTTGTTGATGCAGCACGGGGATTCCAAGCACTGACATACCTGTCAAAGAATTTACTAGCCTGTTGAACTGCTACACTGTCATCCCAATCAAGTTTATCCATGTTTGGTGCATCATAGAGCCAAAGGAATCCATGTACATGTGTAGTTCCACGATGCTGCCATTCATACCTATACCAGTAATCTTTTACATTGAGGATTTTCTCAATTACCTCTTCACGAAACACTGTGAATCGCTGATGCAAGTACAATGATGTGGTGTGGGGGTTGTTGACTACATTTTCTAAGCACTGTTTATTTGTTTGCATTCCTACCGGCATACCATCTGAGATCAAACATTGTAGGTCTGGCCACTTTGTGTCTGCTGCACTTAATGTGAAGAATAGAGTGGGAGACCCTATCTGGTTGATCATATTTGTTAGTTTAGCATGACATTTGTTCCAATATGGTCTTGTGCCTCGCATTGAAGAGCCAAAGTGCATGAGCTCTTGAGCTAATTGTGTGTCAGGTAAGTTTTTCAAGTGTGCTCGAAGGTCCTCAATAGTGGTTGGCATGTTCTCTTCTACATTTTTTTAATGAAAACTACAGCAAGCCCTTGGCTACGATGCAACATCATAAGATTAAGCATGAAATATCAGAACCTTGGATGCCTTCCAAATCTATGGTCATGAAATCTCATTAAGTGGAGTGCATACTCATGCATGTGCACTTCCCTAATTCGTGGTTGCATTTGTAGTGCAACTCCAGTTGGAAAGAGTGTTGGAAATGCCATATCAAGCAACCCCTCAGTATTGTATTCATTTATCGGCGATGAGTTTATTTCAGGCCAGTCTATAATGTTATTTGTGTTGTCGTCAAGGTCTAATGTTTTCTTAATAATTTCTAACTCACAGCATCTATTTGGAAGTCTAGCCATAAATGACGATGTGTTTACTGTGCTGTGTTCAATATCATCCCCATCAGAGGTAATTTCATTATTTGGAACGACCATGTCTTCATTGGTTTCAACGGTATGTAGCATATTCGATATGTTTGTTCTTGCTTCAGGGATTGCTCTAAGTGCTCAAAACTTATTGCAACATCATGATAGTATGGGTCATATTTGACTTTGTATTGCAACGCATCTCTGATATGACTTCTACTGACATAACAATCATAATAATGACCTTTTGTATGCAATCTTCGAACTATGAGAATGTCCAACTCTTGTATTCTTCGTGGAAGCACTTTTGAAATGTTAGTGATATCTTGCGGGAAGCTAATTGTGTGGCCACTATATCTATATTGGCCTCCAATAGTGTGGGTTACTTGTAGTACTGGGCTGATTTTAGCAATGAGCATTTCCTCCACTTGGGTGAGTCTTTTCAAAACAAACGGTTGCTCTCCTGGGTCCATGTTGTTGAGTGCAGAGAACCGATGGATGCCTCTCTCAGCGAAACATCTCTTACAAGTTGCGTTAGCACCTGATGAATGGATGTGCATGCCTGGGTAACATTCCTTGCATACAATGCATGTTTTTCGGTTGGACAGTGCATCTATTCTTTGACGAAATTTTTTCATCACCATCATGAAGTTATCATTGTTGTTGCATGTTGTTCCATGTTGATCTAGGCATGTTTGTTTCTGTAAAGATCTATTGCACTTTTTTGCATTTATTTCCTCCCTATGACGATCATAGTAAGCTCGACTTTTCTCACAATCTTGTAGTCTTCGGGCTTCTGTTAGCTGGGGGCTATTTTTGACTTTCATGCAATCTTTTGAGTCACCTTCGAGTAGCTATCTCTTCTCTATAGCGAGCATAGTAAGCTCTATTTCTTTCCCAGTTTTGTTGTCTTCTTACCTCCTTTTTATATGGGTCACTTGCATTGTTCCCTATTGAGGAGTCTGCCATATGTGGGTCTGGACACGGCAGGGTAGATCAGGAATAGGAGCATAGCAAAACCAGATGAAAAGAAAATTCTTATATAACCAAAATGTAGATGAACATGTAAAGATATTCCTCATTGGTTGACGAATGCATGTTGCAATATGAGAAGGAACACAATTTGGAGGTACAAGAGAAAGGTGCATATGTAAGCTGCTAAACAAACACGTGCATTTTTTTGTATATCAAGAGAAACAATATTTTACATATTTATATCCATCTAAAGGCATTAACATGATAGTTTTTTAGAAAGAAAAAGATATTGCCATAGTTATTTACATCATGAGTTTTTTTTGCCATGCATACCATTTGTAGTCATACTACACTTGTAAAGAGAGCATCGCAACTATATCAGGGGCTGTAGTATGGCTAGGGTGAGCCTATGAGTTCCACAACAAGCTGTGGTACAACAACGGGCTCAATGGGGGGAGGAGCTCTTGCATTGCAGATTTCCTGGATTTTTTTGAGCAAAAAACTATTCTCTTCAATGTAATCTAGTTGTTCGACCTTGGAAATGGTTGCTTTTAAGCGTTGCTCTGCATTGTACATTTCAAGGTTGCAACGCAATGTGAATACATAATGCTTGTTCAAGACACTCCTAATCACCTCTTCCACATTTCTATTAGCAGCTTGATCAAATTGTAGACTATATAGTTTGTCTACAGGCACGCCCATGAGTTGTGTCGCCCCTTCGTCGAATGCAATTGCCCATATTATATTTGTGTGGTCCTGCAACTTGACTTGAAGTATATACCTATAGTCACAGGTATCACATATTGCATTACATTTTCCACAAAACCATTTTCCATCATTTTTCTGTGACAGTCTTTTCTTACAAGGCTTGTTACTTGAGCAGGAAGGGCATGCTAGATAGCAAAATGAGTCAGTTTTTATGAAACGTGTTGTTGCTACCAACATGCATTGTAGAGGGTGAGCTGTATTTCGAGCCTCTTCACGAATGGCATTGATCGTCAGTCTTCTAGTAGGTTGGGGCATGTGAAAGGAGCTAGTAGTCAAAGCTTGAATGGTAGCGTCATTTTCTTTGAACCATATTTTAATCTATTCTGACTCTTCTATTTGAGGGTCAATCGATAGTTTTGTAGTGGATGAGGTGTTGATCACCTTTCCATTGAATTCAGACACATGCCCATTTCGAATAGCAAGAACTGGTGATTCATGCATGAGGTATTTCTCGTGCAGCTGTGCACCCTGCTTTTCGGCTAATGACCCCCATAAAGTAACATTGATACTTGTGTTGGACATGTCAAGAATTGTTAAGGTTCATCTTCCGACCTCTGTCCCATCTCTTCTCTTGATTGTGGTGCATGGATGTACACAAGTGACAATTCCAATTGCATCAACATTTGAACCGTTGCTTTTGCTTACCAATGCATTGAGGGGTGTCAAAGAGTAGTGCTCTTTAGGGATGGAATCATCACCTTCACAGAGGGAGACCCTTGAGTCAGGCATAAGAGAAATTTCCAACCCACTATTAAGCTTGTTGAAGACTCTATTAGCAGGTCAAACCGTGCCTCCAGACAATGTGTATGTAGCTCCTTCGATAATTTTATCACAATGGGTGTGAGCTGCTTCATTGAAGCATGTCACACGTGTCTCAGTTCCTTCACAATCTATGATATCAAAGGTGAAGATATGGCCACTTCCTTTTTGTGTGGTGTAGCTACGTATATCAGTCTTCACAGTTACATGACCTTTAATAGTCCACCTTGGTTGAAATGGATTCAAGTTTTTGATAGGCGTTATTGTCAGTGGTGCCTCCTTTGGTAGGATTGGATTGACCCCAAATAGTAGATGTTGAGGAGCTAGTCTTTCAGGAACACAAGGGTTTTTTGAAGAAGTGGCCAAGCTAGAGGGTTCTCCTGTTGAGCGCTCAAGTTGTTCAAGATGTTCTGTGCATAGGAAAACTGGCTCCCCAACAATAGCATGTGTTGTGTGCACAATATCAAGGTCGACAATAACATTCCACCTAAATATTCAAAGCGAGATAAAGTATAAGTAACAAAATCTAAGAGGAGAGTAGATCTCACTTATTTCTGTGCCATGTAGAAGATAGATCATGAGCATACCATGTGCTAGCTATTTGAGGACAGCTGTATCTTTTCAGTTGCACGATGGAGCCAGGTACAAGCACATTGGATTCTATGTAGGAGTTATATTTAGTTGGCAATGATGCTTTCTGCTTGTGCACACCATCAGAGATTTCCAACCTATATTGGTTGTTGAGCATATATTCAAAGCCAAAAATTGAGATAGCTATGACTTGGACATGAGGTTCCAAAGTGACATTGCCTCCATGCATCAATCTAATTGCATCTGGAGTCAACAAGCTTGCCATGGTGCAAGGCAAGGAGAGAATCCTGCACAAATGTATTGGATGTAAGGAACTTGTGCAAAGGAGTCAATAGAACAACCCTTTCATCAAACTATAGCAACTTATTGGTAGATAAGTTCGAGTAGCCAAAAGAGGAGCCAAGCAACTAAATTGAAGCTAGGTGCAAGTAGCAACATGGCTAGGAACAATTCAACTATGCACATTTTTTATGAACATCTACCTCATTATGTGTAGCGAGGAAGGAAAATTAGGTACTCTCTATGCAATTTACTATCAGCTATACTAATTTTTAGTCAGTTGCATACATGGAATATGTATAGTTTTGATTGCAACAGCTCAAAGATACATGTGCATAGTTCAGTTAGAATAGATTCAAGATACATGGAGTGAACAGGACAAAAAAAGTAGAACATAGATACATTGAGTCAATTGCCATATTGGTTGATGCATATGTACAATGGAAAAGTCCAAATAAAAAAGTAGTAGAGTGGGGGGGAAGGAGTTGTACATTCTTCCCACTACATAGTAATTTTCTAAAAACCAGATATAAGGTTTTACTGCTTGTTGTGCTAGGAAAAAGAAGGGGTTGGATGATTAGTAGGCATTGTATTACATTCCATATCAAGAGGGAAGGCATGCTCCTCATCTTCAAAAAAAAGCCATAAGTTGTTGTCGTCATGTTTTGTCACAAAGAAAGAACAATTGTCCCCAAAACCACAAAAAACAAGTATCTATCTTAAGCAAGCTATTTACAATCTACTTTATGTCTGCTAGGAGTTTTAGAAAATCTTCCTTAATCCTAGTACCATTTCCCATTCCATACAATGCATCATATTTCATTGCTCGAAGGAAGTCGCAATACGCATCCAAAACAAAATAAGCTGTATGGAACTTTTGGACTGCCTGTTGCACCATCTCAATGTCATGGTTTTCCACTTGGAAGGCTTCTTCGCATGTCTTTTTAGCATCTTCAATAGTCTCTTCACAACCTCTCACAATGTTCTCTGCGAGGACTGCAACATTGCTCTTGTAGACACCACTCCAAATAACAGAAGAAGAGTCTGAAGGTGAGGGAGGAGCATCATTAGCTTTTGATCCTGTAATGTCTCCCTCAGACGAGCTGCTAGATATTGTGATACTGTCTACTGGTGGGTGCAAGTTTGCCATCACCTGGGGAGTTTTTAAATAGGAACAACTATGATTATGTCATAACAATAAAAGTTGCATGTCTGTGATTTGTAAAAGGACATTTGGAAATGGGGTGGGAAAATGACAACCACAATGAAAACAAAATCTTCACTAAGGAATGCTTGTAAAATGAAATAATGATTATCTTTATGAGCATGTTTGGAATTGATGACGGGAGATATTGTATTAGTTGAATTAGTCATATATTTGTCCTTAGATCAACAAATAAAAAGTCGCATTTATATTTTAAAAAAAAATATAATTCTATCCTAGGAATAGATTTAAAATTAAACTACACTTTTTTAAGAAATAGCGTAGACCAATACACAAACATACAAATTCGTTTATATGCATAATCAAGTTCAAAAAATATAAGTATAGATTAAAATTTTGATTAACTTGGAGAGGAAGGATGAGTGGGGTGCTACCCACTTCTCCTTTTGGAGAACTTTAGTGAAGATGGTAGGATGAGAGGAGGAGTCATGTTGGGAAGATAGTGATCAAATGGCTTGGTTGGAGAGGAATGAAGGATAAAGAAGTTCAAATCCATCACCTAAAGCAAGAGATAAGTTTTTCCTACTTCCATATCCCCTTTGTTCATTTGTGGTAAAAATGGCATGTTGTAAGGATCATGATTGAAAGTAGAGGGTAGAGAACCTAAATGCATGAGATTTGCCACTATGTTATTCTTATTCCTTTGTATGAACTTGAAAAGACTTCATTCACCATACTGGAGCTAAAATAAATCCTTGCTCGGGGGTATGGCTAGAGCCCATGAGGCTCCATGACGCCTTTACGGTAGGGTGGAGAGCAAGTCTAAATCAGCGGCTTGTCCTTCATTGTATTCTATTATTGTTATATTATGAAGAGCTGGTGTTGTTGTAACATGAAAATGGAAAAGAGCAAGGATATATCCTTTGATGTGCAAAAGCAATCAATTATTCTAAATAGTATTTGTGTAACACATGTTAAAAGGTGAGTGTCATAATCTGTCTTAATGCAGAAATGGAAAAAAAAAAAAAAAGCAAAACAAAACAATTCATCCCAACTTGACGATAGTTCAGTGTGTAAATTTTGCTAAAAAGTATGAATGAAAGTAGCTTTAAAATTTCCTTGACATGTTTGTTACTGCAGTTTCTAAACTTTCTTTCTCACCAAAACAAGCACATAAATTATATCATCTCATTGGCTTCCAATAGTGTTGAAATGTGTGTTCGTCTATTGGATAATATCATCATTCTTTCATCTGCAATAAGAACGAAAAAAGTAAATAAAATATATATATATATATATATATTTAAATTCATTACATCCCACAAAAAAAAAAAAAGATCTAAAAGTATATGCAGGAATAAAAATAAGAATAAAAATCTGAGAAACACCCAGTATGCTGCTCTTACTGTAACACTCATTTTTGAGATAATGGTTACTGTAAAATGAGTTTTTAAAATTTAGTTTTAAGGCAATTTATGTATATCTAGTAATTTTTTTTTTCACGATAACATAATAAACAAACAGATGAAAAAAAATAAAGAAGAAAAGTTATTTTAATGGTGTGCAGCTAGGTTTCCCCTACTATGCAGTCCTCTATGTGGGAGGCAGCCTTAGAACTCATGATAGACGAATACTGGAATGATTTGGCATGTATATAGTTGGGTTGCATTCAGTGAAGGGAACCCTTGCGTCCATGAAACAACAGGACAAGTTGTAGCTTCTAAATTATTTTTGCACTACCACTTGTAGATCCATCAATAAAGATGAACTTAATCGCCATCTCCATGCTTCTTTATATTGTCCGCCAATAATATGGAAAACTTGGGTTTCAGGGCTGGCACCGTCTGTGTGAGATCGATATAACATTTAACCAAATGGTTACTGTAAAATGAGTTTTTAAAATTTAGTTTTAAGGCAATTTACGTATATCTAATAATTTTTTTTGTTCACAATAACATAATAAACAAACAGATGAAAAAAAATAAAGAAGAAAAGTTATTTTAATGGTGTGCAGCCAGGTTTCCCCTACTATGCAGTCCTCTCTGTGGGAGGCAGCCTTACAACGCATGATAGACGAATACTGGAATGATTTGGCATGTATATAGTTGGGTTGCATTCAATGAAGGGAACCCTTGCGTCCATGAAACAACAGGACAAGTTGTAGCTTCTAAATTATTTTTGCACTACCACTTGTAGATCCATCAATAAAGACGAACTTAATCGCCATCTCCATGCTTCTTTATATTGTCTACCAATAATATGGAAAACTTGGGTTTCAGGGCAGGCACCGTCTGTGTGAGATCGGTAGAACATTTAACCAAGTATAAATTGATCGATGAGTATTGATAGGGTAGAATAAATTGGAGGACTGACAGTGCAAGTTTGTGTCAAATAAAGTGATTTACCTTCTTAATAGTTCGTACATAATCACTAAGCTTTGTAATGGCAATAAGTTTCATTTTGGAGGTCTCACGCAACCAACCCCTATTCCTGCTAAATACATAGACATTTATTAACTTCCTCTCAAGCGTTCTAAGTATGCACCAACCCACCGATAAACCTGCAACAAATCTAATAGGCATGGCATGTGCATTGAGCCATAAGATACGTTAAACAGACCTGTATTATCATCTGGGTAAATGGGTAGAGGAGATAGCTCAGCGCCCATGCTCCATGTAGTTGCTGTAATAAATTGAATGGATAGGCATTGACTATGATAGCTGCATAAGTCACCCCACAGAGACTCCTGTGAGAAGATGATATTAAATAGCCTATCTGCCTAGACAAGGGGGAGCTATTAAGTCATTATTTCATTGTGTTAGGTGATGCCATGAAGGCGTCTGAGTCTATTATGCCCTAAGTATCGGCTTGGCACCATGCCTTGACCTTCACCTCAATTGATTTCTTTAAAAAAAATAAAGAGCATTCACGGTTTAGAGGTGTTCGTCACACTGAGTGTAATCAACAGCTATTTCAAAAGAAAAAAAAACAAGGGAAGCAAACTTTCTCCTACTGGGCGAATAGTGTTATAAATTTCTGTCACCATTATCCTATAAAAGGGAGTAACAGGATAAGAAAATAAATGTTAAATCACCTCAAATGTAATATGCTCCTCTTTCCTTTAAACTGTCAGCCTGTGTCTTTATGATTCCTCCTCCTATGCATAATCAGGCAATTTCTTTAGCATATTAAACTCTATTAATCGCCCATTTATGCAACTGATATAGAAGAATAAATAAAAGAGCATATTCACAATCTCTGGAAAAATATTCTTACGGAATTGATATTCTTATCCAAGTTGTGGCTTACAGATTGAAATAAAAAATGAAAAGTAAAAAACCAGAAAAGTAAAACGTAAATCAGGTATTAAAGGCTCATTGATTGTTGAGCTTGTCCAAATGAAAGAAGCGCGGGTGGGTGTCACTTCAATGCCTCTCGCGCAGAGCTACTACAATGCCTCCACTCCACTGCAAACATAACCAAATAGAATATCAATTCAAGTCAGTCCGAGGTTCTGAAGAGCCGTTAAGCTTCAAGATTGGCAGGATGGTACTGACCCAAATTGCTCAGCAACAATTTAAAATAAACCAGTCGAAATCTCTGCAGGGCTTTTGGCAACAGTCTCTGTTCTTCCCTTCACTTCAAATTCCAATCCAAAACTATGTCAACGCCTTGCCTCCAGGTGAGATAAATATAAGTTTTCTTAACATTTATTGCTAACAGGGAAGTTTTGGTGGCCGAGTAAATTAGAGGGCAAGAACAGAGACCCCAAAAATGGTGCGGAACTACACAAGCGCACCCAGACCCATACCTGGTGACATAAGGCAGCATCCAAAATATGCATTTTGTGTACATTTTCTACGCCAAAATCTGGTTGACGCCATCCGAAGATTCGTCTTCAGGGCTTTTGCTTTCTTTTATAAGCTAGAAAAGACGGTTAGCGGCTGCAGATGGTGCAAAGACTGGTCATGTTTATTAAATGCCACAATGTCCAATGGTAAGAATAGTGTACCCCATGCCTATCGCCGCACACCTTTCCTGTCCTGATTGACCAAAGTACACGAGACCAAAGTACACGGGTCAATTGAATAGATCAATCATCATTGTACGCTACAGTCACTGGAATCGGAATACCCACAACCCAGTAGACGAAGGCCTGAAACATTTCCCGGTATCAGACAATAGACTTTTCCGGTGGTTTTCCCACCTATATAGCCTATCGGCTAATTACTTTAAATATTTAAAAATGAAATGAGGGGATATAATGGGGCATAGATCTTAAGCAAATTAAAGAGAATGATTGTTGATGATGCTATGAAGTGATTCACTATTTGGTAATAACTAATAGATTTAGTATTATATGTATCTTGAAATTAGAATAGGTACAAAAAACCTTGCAATTTAGTATGGAGTTCTACAAATTTGATCTTGAGTGCTATGCATTTTAAATTTAAGTGTATGAATTCGTAAAATATAAACTATTTGAACCTATTGAACTTTATGTTTGAAATTTAAAATTCTTGTAAGGATGGTTATGTCTATAAAAAACATTAAGGGGATATGTCAAATTGCTAGGGTCAAGCTATCTATATTAGGCCATCTTGTTCAATAGGCTATAGGACATTTACAAAGATTCAAAGATAACATTCATTATTATGTAAGTGATTTATATGCATATAAGGTTCTTTTGTGCATTGCAAATTTAAATTATAGATTGATGACTTATCTTTGATCAATGATATGAAATAATTAGAAAATAAGTTTTTCTAAATACCAAAATATAGTAATCAATCACACAAACATATACCAAGTCAACTCATAATCATTTGTAGGAAAGGGCGGAGTATAAAAATTTAAATTTAAATATTTAAAATCTAGGTTTAGTCTTGAGTGCATCAAGATCAATATTGGTTGGTACAAGATTGAACTTGGGTAGAGAAATTTATATTATAAAGGTAAGAAACAACTATATGAAGGTATATATGACTAGAGTACAATAATCAAACTATCAATACTAAGTATGTAAAAAATAATGTAATTTTTTTAATAAGAACAAATAAAGATTAAGAACTAGACCTAAACATAGCACATGAATATGCCATTTTTCATATACATGATTACGTTAAAAAAGACCAAAACTAAATGTGAACTGGCATTGGATATGCTGATATCACTATATGTATGTATGCATGTATGTATGTATGTATATGTATACGTATATGTATATTTATATATGTGTGTGTGTGTATGTACACACACACACATAGAGACTAAAATGTCAAGAGTAATAAAATATTGCACATGATAGTCATGAACTTAAGCATTTCTAGTGAATAAAATTATCTAGTTTTTGCTAGTTCATGAATGATTTTTTTTTTTTAAATAGTATTATAGGAAAAAACTAATACAATGAGGTTGAAAAAATGATGGTTAATTTATTCGACCAAACTCTAATAAATGATAAATTGAGTAGTTGTCTTCATTTAAATAAATGTATCATGATTTTAATAAGACTTGAGTTAGAGTAGATTGACAAGAGAAGCACCCTTTCACCTTCCACATGTCATGATTTTCATATAGGTAGTATTTTATATACACAAGCTTGATTCACTTGACTAATGAACTCTAAGTCATTTTTTATCCATCATTTGTTCTATTATAATTTACTTACTTATACCACTTTTCAATATATGTAGCTCTAAAAATGTTTCTTTATAAAAAAAATTGATGTCAATTTTAGGCACATTAGGCAATTGACATTAAGTAATCAGCATATTCTTAAAAAAATTACCATGGTTAAAAATACACTTACATTGAAAAATTAACATCCACATATTGATTAGTGTTTGACCCTATCATTATGGTTTGAATTGGTTGTTAACATGTAGGGGTAGTATTGTGATGAAGGCCACACCACCCAAACCCATAGAAATCACAACAACAAATACTAACACAAAAGATGCAAGACATAAAAATGACTCTCTTTTAATTATTTCTACAAAATGAAATTATAGATTCAAAGCTTACATGCTACAACCTCATAGGCTTGATTCAATATAACAAAACCAAATCCAAAAATAAAATCTACTATTCAGAGCCTTAATTTGCACTATCAGGGCCACCTTCTACAACCCCACCTAACCATTTTTATTTTCCCCAATAACTACCCTAGAATGTTCTAGAAAGTTCAAATTTTGCCTTTTGTTTTGGTGCCAAAAGATCCACTGTTTGATTTATGGCCTAGGAAGTACTTTTTATGAAATTCACTTTTTAGAAGACCAACTTTGTGGGGCCATAAATTTTTATCCTAGTGTCTAATTTGCTATTATTACATTTCATTGGAAAGCTCTTGATGAGCTCTACAACACACTAATTGACTGTAGGTTGGTTCGACCACTTTTTGAGCTATTTTAGGGCCTCTAAATTTTTATATTTGAATTTGAAGCTGAATTGGAGAAATTTCTCAGGACATAAACTTTAATTTCTCCCAAACTGTGCAAGGTATTGAGATGATTCTTTCATGATCGATTTTTTTTCTTAGCTCTACTCCTTGGAGTAAATTTTCATGTCCATACAAGCTAGTTTTGGTTGGCTTACTAAAAATAGTAAGTGTTTATTTTTTGCTATTTTTGACACTTGATAGTCTTATACCCCTAAAGTGCCATCATGGGACTCAAAAAAATTGAAGAAAATAAAGAAAATATTTTTTTGGGTGATGCAAGATTTCCCTACCTTGTTGGATGCTCCTGCATCAGGTCTTCCTCTCCATTTCACCAAGTACTCTACATATTTTTTGTTTCTTGTGCTTCTACCCACATAGCTATCTAAGATTTCTTCTATCTCTTCTCTAAAGTAGGTACTGGAATTTTCAATTGTTCATTTATTGACCCCTCCTCTATATCTCCTTCATGATACTCTATCAAATCAGTAATGTTGAACACATGAGAAATGTTTATTCCATTAGGAAATTCTACCTCATAAGCATTTCCTAAATCATGCTTCTTCAGGATCTTGCATGGTCCAAACTTTTTCATCTTTAACTTGTTGTATGTTCCAATTGGAAATCTTTCCATTCACAAATGAACCTTGACTTCATCTCCTACCTGGAACTCCTTATACCTCCTTTTCTAATCTGCCTAAGCCTTGTATTGTGAGTTCATCTTATTGATATATTTCTTCAATTCTTCATGCAAATTCTTTAGGTGCTCAGAAAAATCTTTAGCCTTAGCACTACTCTTTTCCCCCTTATCCATCTTTCTCAGTTCAGAAGTAGTTATTGGATTACTCCCATATACAATATAGAATGGTGATTTACTAGTGCTCCTATTGACAAAATTTTTGTAAGAAAATTCTGCATGTGATATAATCAAATCCCATCCCTTGGGCTTATCTCCAACTAAGCATCTTAGTAGGTTGCCCTAATTGCTATTCACCACCTTTATTTTTCCATTAGTTTGTGGATGGTGTGTAGAATTGGACTTCAAATATGTCTTCAAATTCTTCCATAATGTCCTCCAAAAAATAAAAAACAAATTTGGTATCTCTATGAACCAAAGATTTTTGTGGTTTAGGATGTTATGATTCTCTTGCTCAATTAGGGTTTTCCACCTAAAGGAAATAGATAGATCCTACATAAAATCTAGGTGGTTCACTCAAACTAATGCAAGTAAAATGAAAATATTAAATGCAATGATTTAAGTGCAACAAATTGACGAAATGAATTGATTATTTATACAAAACCTAAGAAATATGAATTGTTTGGAAACATAGTGTGATGTGCAAAAATGAACTAGAAACATGCACAAATGAAATCAAAACTTAATGAAACTAAATGGAGTGAACCTGGAGGTAGAATTCCAATGCTAGAAGATTTTGGAATGTTTTAGAAATTATTATTAATGACTACTTGGACTCATTTGCCACTAATGGTGAATTAGTCCAGGTTCTAGGAAATTCTATTGAAACAGGTTTTGGGATGTTGGGAACTGAAATTCTCATAAATCACTTTTTCTAGCTAGGAAGTGGGACTCATTCTCCACTAATGGAGAATCAGTTCACCTACATAAATTTACAAATTCTGAAGTTAACTATGTGGGTCTAGAACTAATCTTGTCTTTTTGTCAGGTTAACGGATTCAAATCTACAAAAAATGAGCTGAATGATGTATCCAAGCTTGAATTAGGTCTTTTTTGACTTGAATAGCATTGATAACTTGTTGAAAACATTTCAATACCTATCTCTTTGAAAATTCTACCTACAAGACCTGCAAACATAGATGTAAAGAGGGGAGAATGGTTAAGGGTTAGAGTATAGGGATTTGCCTTGGTCAAGTCCTACTTTGGTAATCAAACCCTTGATAAAGAAATGAAATGAAATAAGAAAGGAATGATGAAAAAATAAAATGAAAATGTCATGAACTCACCAAACCCTTATTGTTGAAGTTTGAAGATATGTCAATGGTTGCTCCAAGATGCTTGATGATTGATTGATATTGTAATGGAAGAATGAGATGATTGAATCCGATGAATGTGTGACTTTGTGAATTAGGTGATTGGGGGTTTAAATGGATAGAAAAAAACTTATTTATACACAATTATTCCCTAATTTCTTGAAAATACAACATCACAGACTGACCTAAGGTCTTAATGAATAAAAACTAGAAAGAAATTTGAATTTATTTTGAATTTTGTGCTAAGAGGGATTCATTCACCACCCATGGTGAATGGGTCCAACTTAATGCATGCAAGTGGGTGTTGGGGATTAAGTTGCATTTAATGAAATTTGCTAGGTTTGTATTCAAAAACACACTTAATTAAGGCCTATTAGTGCATAAATGGTCCAAATAAAGCATAAGAAATTTGTAATTAGTGGTGACAAGCCTAGAAAATCATGGAAGTTTGTTACAAGGCTTTACAAAACTTTAGAATAAGACTTGGTAAGGGATAAAAAGGGAATATTTAGATGGATTATAATAAGACGAGTCTAGAAAAGTTAGAAATGTGTTATAATACCTTCACAAGACATCATAAATTCTTAATAATTTGAATATTCAAGACCTAATGTGAATGTATAAGTTACATTGCAACATTAAATCTAAGAAAACTAGGTCAAGAATTTTAGGAAAAAGACCCAAATGACCATGAAAATGTCAAAAGATCCATTTTTCTATGGTACATTTAGCCCCCACTTTAGTGAGAGGATGAATTTTCTTCAAACTCACACTAAAGCATCCATGCATAGCGAGAGGGATCCAAATGCACTTATGCTAGCAAGATGAGATAACAACAATCAAGAGGGATGATCAAGCCCCTAGGATGAAGATCCCATGGCAAACTAAACATAAGAACAAAGGAACACAAATATGAAAGAGAGAGAAAAGGAAGAGAAAAAGGAAAATTTAGATCAAGCTTCGATCATTTGTCCAACTAGTTCTGGATCAGATCTAGGCTATTTGTTTGAAAAATAAAATGCATACTCACTCTAGGGTGATGAAACTCATGGTTGTTCGTTGGGTGAGAAGGCCTCATAAGGTGAGAAACATATGATTGGATGGTATGTAATCACAAATACATAGGTGGCTATGGGGAAATTAGTGCCTTGGAATGGGCTTCTCACTCAACCATATTAAAGTTATACATCTTGATAACTTTAACAAAGCACCACAAAGGGAAAATGTCATTTCATGCTTCATGAGACAAACAAAGCTTTGTATACTTAGAAATCATAAAAAAATATAATGGCACCACAAAAATGCAAGCTATTTTATGCAAGGTGGCCATATGAATGTAAAACTGTAAAATGTTAAATCATTGATTTTTGGCTCCAATGGACAACTCTTGCTCTTTTACGGGTTTTCACCTAAAAGGAGAGAGATAGGAGTAAAAATGATAATGGTTCATTCAAATTATGTTATGTGTTATGTTTTCTAACCTAAATGAGGTTAAAAAATGCAATTTACTAATCTAAATGAATGAAAATGAGTGCAAAAGTCAAATTTAAGCTATCTTTGAAAACACATTGTGTTATGCAACATTGAACAAAATGAAGAAAATATGCAAAACATAAAGGAAAGGGATGAAGTTGAGTGCACTTGCAAAAATATGATGAATCTAGAATGTTTTGGATGCTGACTGAAATCACTAATTTTTCACAGTGGGTTCTATTAGCCCAAGGTGGCAAATTAGTCCTCCTCCTAGTGAAAAACTATTAGAAACAAGTTTCTATTTGTCGGGATCTAGAATTTGACAAAATTTAGATTTTCAGTCCTATGGTGGGATAAATTTTCCATAGGTGGCAAATTAGTCCTCTCCCAAATTTCTATAAAACATGACACAACTCTACAACACTAGATCTAGAAATCACTACTTGTTGGGTTGCTAAAGTCAATTCTACGGGAAACAAACATAAAACCTTCTCCAAGCTTGAAATAGACTTAAATTGACTTGAAGCATTTAGTTGACTTGTAAACCAATCTTCAACACCAAAAATATTAGAAAATATGCATACAAAGGTCTACAAAGAAACATGCAATAGGGAAAAAATGGTTTAAGGTCAGTGAATAGGGGTTTGCCTTGGTCAAAACCCACATTTGGTAATCAAACCTTTAATAAAATAATGAAATGAAAAAGAATGATAAACTAACAATGTGTAGTTTATATTAACTTACCAAACCCACGATGATGCAAGTTTGAAGTAATGTCAATAGTTACTTCAAAGTGCCTAAATAGTGCTTGAAAAGATGTTGTAAAATGCTTGAATGCTTGAGTGAATAGGTGGATAAGTTAACTTGATGAATTGGGGATTGTAGGAGATGTAAAATGAGGTGAAAACCACTTATTTATACACACTAGTGCCTTACTTACCTATTCATACCTCATCACAGGCCAACATAAAGTGTTTCTAAATAAAATCCTAAAAGGAAATTTAAAATATTTTGAATTTGGTGCCAAGGGGGACTCATTTGTCACCCACAGCGAATGGGTCCCACCTAGGACCTAAAAATGTGTGTTAGGAAATATGTTGTATTTAATGTTGTTTGTTGGGATAATACTAAAAAATACACTTAATTAAGCATACGAGAGCATAAAGGGGTCAAATAAAGCATGAAAAATGGATAAATAGTGAAGATGTTCCTAGAAAAGCATGAAAGCTTGTTACAAGTCTTTACAACACTTCAAAATAGGACTTAATAATGAATAAAAAGGTAATTTTTAGGTGAATTGTAATTAATAGAGTCTAGAAGAGTGTAGAAATGTCTTACAACACTTCACAACACCTTCACAAGATGTTCTTTGAATTTTAGTACCTAAATAGGCATGTTCAAGCCATGTTGCAACATAAAATCAAAGCAAAATATATCAAACACCATGAAACAAGACCTAAAAGGCTATGAAAATGACAAGGGGCCATTTTCTATAGAACATTTATCCCCCACTTTAGTAAGAGGATGAAATTGCTTGAAACTCACACTAAAGTAGCCATGAACATCAAGAGGAGGGTTCAAATGCACTTACACTAGTAAGAAGGAATGACAACAATCAAGAGGGATGATCAAGGCCCTAGGATGAAGATCCCATGGAAAAATAAGCATAAGAATAAAGGAAAATGCAAGTGTTGAAATGAATTGGATGAAGCTTTGATTGTCAATCCAACTAGTTGTGGATTAGATATAGGCTGATTGTTTGAAAAAGAGAATGTGTACTCACTCTGGTGCCACAGAACTAGTTGTTCATAGGGTGAGAAATCCCGAAAAGGTAAGATACATATGCTAGTTGTTATGCACTCACAAAAAAAAAAAAGGCTATGGGGAAAAGTCATGCTGTTAGGTGGGCTTCCTGCTCAACCATATTAAAGTTATACCCATTGATAACTTTAACAAGGCACCAAAAGGAAAATGTCACAAAAAAAAAGGAATGTACCACAGTCATGCAAGTTGCATTAAGCAAGGTGGCAGAAAGTGCAAAATGTTTAAAATGCAAAGGATGTTCAAAGGAGTCTTGTTAAGTTCATGCAAGGTCAGTCACTTAGGGGACATTGTGTCTAATGTCTCCAAGAGAGGACCAATCAAAAAATAGTATATTCACAACTTAGGGGATGTAGTGTGTTGCATCAGGCCACCAAGAGGAATGTAATATGCTTAGAAAGATCACACTTATGAAGGACATTATGCCCAATTTCATCCATAAAGTGACAAACACATTACATAAATGACAAGGATGCACTAGGAACCAAGAATGCAAATGAATTTTGGTAATGTACGGCCCCCACTTTAAAGGAATTTCTACACATCATTCTATGATCAATTACTTTAAAGTAAAGAAGAAAAGAAAAAGAAAAAAGAAAACAAGACATGAGAGCCAACCTAGAAAGCCCTATTCCAAGTCATATGTTTCAAAGTTAGGCTACGTCATGTCAAGGAAAATGGAAAAAAAAGAAAGGGAGTTTCCCCCTAGAAAATAAAGCACACCAAACACATAAGGGATCTATGGATTTGGGGTCAGTATGTTCATTACTAAAATGTGTTTATGAAAAAGCGTGAAACTGTCATCATTCCCCAAAGCACATAGAACTAGAAGAATGACACAAAGAGAGAAAAAAAAAGAAAATGAAAGTCCATTTTGGGTCAACATGGAAGAGACATTGTAATCTCAATGCTTTGCATGATCCCCAAAATGAAAACACAAGTGAAACGAAAGAAAATGAGAAGGAGAAAAAAAAATGAAAAAGCTTTAGGGTCAACATGAAGGAGACATTTTGATCTCAATTCCTTGTGTCATCCCCAAAAGGAAAACAACAAAAAAAGAAAAAGGACCAATTGGTTCAACATGGAAGAGACATAGGGAATCTCTATGCTTTGCATCATCCCCAAAAGGAAAACACAAAACAAAAAGAGAAAAATAAAAGGACCTTTTTGGTCAACATGGAACAAACATAGGGCGTCTTTATGCTTTGTGTCATCCCCAAAAGGAAAACACAAAAAAAAGAGAAAAGGACAATGTATAATGAATAGAAGAAGAGAGATATGAATAGAAGTGGACAAAGAGAGGGAATATCAAGCACACTATATGGGGGGACATGATACACACATAGTTAAGAGAAAAAGAAAAAGATAAATGCATGACAAGGACAAGGCTAACAACTTCTTGTCCTCCATAAAGTGCAAAGGAAAGAATGAGCCTAGGTGGGTGATGTGAAAGAATCATGCAATAGTGAGAATAGGGAATTCTACAACTATTGCATGATGAAGGGGTTTATAATGTTTTAAGGTATGACAAGGAAGCAATCAGTATCAATGAAGTGATACTTACCCTATATTTCCTTCAACATCTGACATTCGTTTGTTCAATGTCCAGGAATACAATCATATTTGTAAAATGGGATGTTAGAGTCTTTCAAACAAATAACCAACCTATTCACATTCAGGTGGAGGATGTGTAGGAAACTTGATCTTCTTGAGTTTGTAAAGTTTTTGCCTTGGCCTCTTATCAGCCATGGGTGTGGTGTGTCGCCGGGCCTTCTTCCGTGGTTAACCGTCTTATCGTGGAGGTGCAATAGTGGGAAGGTCTTGTGACCTCATGGAGGGATAAAAGGATGTATTTGCTTCTAGGTGATCAAGGAAATCATTGTAGAACTTGTTCATGCTAGCATTATCTTCTACAATAATGTCTACTTCATGTGGATGACAATCATGAGGAGTTAAAGGAGCATGAGGTTGTTCAAGGTCATTAGGGTAATATCCAAATGGACAATTTGACATGTCTACCAATGATTTTAATGAATTCCAAAACTTGTTGAAAGAAAATGCCATGATGTAAATCAACTAAGATGCAATAAATGATGAAAAAAAAAAGATTCTGGAAGGTAAAATAGAATGCAGAAATAGGAAACAATATGCAGAGAAATACTAAAAAGGTGCCAGAAATGTTGTGTAAAAAGTGCAGAGGGACTAATTTTCCCTAGGTGGAGAATGAGTCCCATTATGATGTTTTTGTGTGTTTTTTAGAATTTTTAACGTGATTTTAATGTTCTATAGAATGGAAACAAAGATGAAAAATGCAGATTTTTAATTTTTTCAATGAGATGTAATGCAAAAATGAAATATAAATGAAGCATTTACTAATGCAAGATAAAATGTTCCAAAATGCAAAAAAAATAATAATGTACTAATTGAATGTTAATTAAAATTTAAACTAGGATGCAATATGTAAATGGAAGTAGAAATGAAAAGTTCTCAAAAGTCGGGTTCACCAAAATGAATCATTGATTTTTGGCTCCTATGGACAACTCTTGGTCTTCTAGGGTTTTTCACCTAAAAGGAGAGAGATAGGAGAAAAAATGATAATGGTTCATTCAAATTATGTTATGTATGATGTTGTATAATCTAAATGAAGTTAAGTAAGAGAAATTAACTAATCTAAATGAATGCAAAAGTGAAATTTAAGCTATGTTTGAAAACACATTGTTTTATGCAACAATGAACTAAATGAAGAAAATATGTAGAACATAAAGGAAAGGGATGATTCTGAGTGCACTTGGGAAAAAATGATGAATCTAGAATGTTGTGGATGCTGATTGAAATCATTGATGTTTCATAGTGGGACTCATTCACCTAGGGTGGCGAATTAGTCCACCTCCTGGTGAAAAACTATTGGAAACAAGTTTCTGTCTGTTGGGATCTAGAATTTGACAAAATTTATATTTTCAGTCCTAAGGTGAGACTCATTTGCCATAGGTGAAAAATCAGTCCTCTCACAAATTTCTAAAAATTTAGGAGACAACTCTACAACACCAGATCTAGAAAACACTGCTTATCGAGTTGTCAAAATCAATTCTATAGGAAATTGACATAAAACCTTCTCCAAGCTTGAAATAGACTTAAATTGACTTGAACCACCTAGTTGACTTGTAAACCAATCTTCAACACCAAAAATCTTGTCAAATCTACATACCTAGGTTTGCAAACAAACATGCAATAAGGGATAAATTGTTTAAGGCTAGTGAATAGGGGTTTACCTTAGTCAAACCCCACTTTTGGTAATCAAACCTTTAATAAAATAATGAAACGCAAAGGACTGATAAACTAACAAGATGAAATTGCTATTAACTTACCAAACCCTTGATGATGCAAGTCTTAAGTAATGCCAATGGTTGCTTGAAAGTGCTTGAAAAGATGTTGTAAAATGCTTGAATGCTTAAGTGAATAGGTGGATAATTGAGCTTGATGAACTGGGGATTGTAGGAGATGTAAAATGAGGTGAAAATAACTTATTTATATGAACTTGTGCCTTAGTTACCTTTTCATACAACATCATAGGCTGACATCAATTGTTTTTAAATAAAATCCTGAAAGGAAATTTAAAATATTTTGAATTTGGGGCCAAGGGGGACTCATTTGCCACCCATGGCGAATGGGTTCCACCTAGGACCTAAAAGTGTGTGTCAGGAAATATATTGTATTTAATGTTGTTTGTCGAGATAATACTCAAAAATACACTTAATTAAGCATATGAGAGCATAAAGGTGTAAAATAAAGCATGAAAAATGGATAAATAGTGAAGATGTTCCTAGAAAAGTGTGAAAGCTTGTTACAAGTCTTTAGAAAACTTCAAAATAGGACTTAATAATGAATAAAAAGGTGAATTTTAGGTGAATTGCAATTAATAAAGTCTAGAAGAGTGTAGAAATGTTTTACAAAACTTCTGAACACCTTCACAAGATGTCATTCTTTGACTTTTAGTACCTAAATAAGCATGTTCAAGCCATGTTGCAACATAAAATCAGAGAAAAATATATCAAACACCATGAAAATGACAAGGGGCAATTTTTTATGGCACAAATGCAAAAGAATGTTTAAAGGAATCTTGTTAAGATCATGCGAGATCTATAACTTAGGGAACATTGTGTCTAATGTCTCCAAGAGAGGACCAATAAAAGAATAGAATATTCACAACTAAGGGGATGCAGTGTGTCACATCAAGACCCCAAGAGGAATGTAATATGCTAAGATAGATCATGCTTATAAAGGGCATCACACACAATTTCTTACACAAAGTGACAAATGCATCATATGAAGTGACAAGGCTACACTAAGAACCAAAAAGAAAAAGAAAAATGCAAAATGAATTAAGCTAATGTATGACCCCACTTTAAAGGAATTGCTACACACCATTTTGTGAGTAATTACTTTAAAGTTGTGAATGAAAAATGAAAAAATAAATAAGATGTGAGAGCCAACTTGGAAAGCCCCTATACCAAGTCATACGTTTTTGAGAAAGGTTGCATCATGCAAAAGAAAGAGAAACAAAAGAAAGAGGGGTTACCCACCAAAAGGAACACACCAAACACATAAGGGATCAATGGATTTGGGGTCATTATATTCTTTGCTGCAATGTTTTGATTAAAGAGCTCAGAACTGTCATCATTCCCCAAATAAATAGAACTAGAAGAATGACACAAAGAGAGAGAAAACAAAAGAAAAATAAAATCCATTTTAGGTCAACATGGTGTTGGAATATGGCATTGATGAGGTCGACTTTGGCTACTTGTGTTTTCATTGATGGCAACTTGAGTCTATAGTTTGATCTACAGTATCTGTTGCACCTATACCGGTAGAGAATCTAAGTCTCTATATTCTACCAACAAAGAAAGTAAAGAATAAGACATCCGATTGGTATGCTAATCCAAATACATAACCAAATCACTATTTTGTGGTGTCGATCTCCAAGGAAGTTATCTTAGCGCATAGACTATTCTACTAAATAAGTTTTGTGGTTTTCCATTGATCATAGCTCGAATTAAGAGGTTCGGTGGCATGCTTTATGATCTATTTTCCATTGTGGCTAACATACTTGATGTAGTGAATTGTGGATGTAACTGGAATAATTATTTTGATATCTCTTATGTTTAGAACCTTTGTGTGGGTTCCCTCTATAATTCTAGCTGACTTATGAAGGTACGCTTCATTTCCAATTAAAGATTTAAGGCTGACATGGCCGATATAAGCAAAGAATATTATATTTTGTTGAAAGGCCAACATGTATTGAATATTTTGGTTAGCAGATATATAAAGAAAATCAAAATCATTTTAAGGTGTGGTAGACAATGTGTGTATGCATGATACCCAATAGGAGTATGTTTAAAAAACTTAGATCAATTATTTTGAAGCCAGAAAAGTGTTTGTGTGCAGAGTAGAGAAAAAGTGTGATCTAGTTGAGAGATCTAGAATATGATCTTGAGCTTCAGTGGAACTGAATCTAGGAATTTGTAGATGTTATATTCTCAGTTCAAATTTTGTTGTAATCTATATTATAATTGTATGGCAGTGAGCCCTAGGAAGTGCACCTGAATGCAAGTGCATTCCCCTCTTTTATTTTACTTTTAATAGAGTAAAGTTTATGGACTAGTCTCCACCATGGTTTTTCCCCTAACAAGGTTTTTGCATAAAAATATCTAGTGTTATGGTGATTATTGATATGATTGCATGTTTTCATCTGTTATGTGTTGCTAATGTTATATAAAGTTATATTATTGTTGTTGATCATTTTTAGATTTGTTTTGTAAATCATAATTATTGAACATTGATTCACCCCCCCTCTTAGTTTTTATTGCATCCAACACATGGAAGAGACATTACAATCTCAACACTTTGCATC